>BSBK01002843.1:0-150000 GCA_027943335.1 Chamaecyparis obtusa
ATATATATATATATATATATATATATATATATATATATATATATATATTATATATATATATATATATATATATATATATATAGACATATATAGATATATATATATATATCTATATATCTATTTATATAGATATATATATCTATTTCATAAAAAAATCATTTGGTAAAGTCAATTTTGATATTTTGATTTCAATTTATCCAAATTGTATTAAATTTTAACTTCTAGATTTAGAGATTTGTTTGTTGCTAACATTTGATTTTTTAGCTTGTGGTGTGGAAGCAACATTAACTTTTTAATCTAAAATCAATCTACTTTCCTTTTTAGTGCACCTAAAACGAGAATTGTATGGATACAAACAACGCAAAATCATCTGTTGATTTGGTGCTTAAAATTGACGTGGGTTAAAAAATTGAACAAAGGAAAAATACATTTGAAATTGGTGCATTAAAACTGAACAAGACAAATCTCACTTGGTTTGGTGCTTTAAAAATGAACCCATGTGCTTGTATGGATGATTTGTATATTAGTTAACATTTGATTTTGATATTTAATTCGATTAACTTCCTCACCATCATGAGGGAATAAATTCCCAACTCCCCTCGTAGTGATTACTCATTTTTTGTGCCTGCAGGTGATCTAATCTTTAGATCAAATTTGCCTTGGGATTGCCACTTGATGAAAAAGTAGAAACTTTACTTGAAGGATGTCGACCTTTCCACCCAATAAATCATGACCTAGACATTTGTCACAACAAAGGAACTTAGAGAGGGGAAGCCTCACACAGACATGTTTGAAACTCTACAATGCTGACATGTGGCATCTACAAAGGTGAGTGCTCTAAGAAAGTAAAATCCTTGAACTAAAATGGCCCAAGGACTTGGAAGAAACCATGTTATTTAGGGTTTTTTCTACCCCAACTTCATGGGGTCATAACTTTTCACTCGCTACTTAAAATTTAGAATGGCATACCTTGTTGGAAAGGTCTTTAAAAGATCTAGAATCAATCCCTTAGCACAATGCCTTTGACACATCATACTAAGGGACAAATGACAGTTTCAACCCCAAATTCCACTCTAAAGGGATCTGAAAATGCCATTTTCTAAACAAAAAATACCGAAAAACTAATTTTGATTTTCTCATTTCTTCTCAATCCATCACTTTTGTATTGCCTCAAATGATCTTTAGACTACTCTTGATGAAGGTTGTGGCAGATAACATCTACATTTTTGGTGACTCACAAGGGATCTTAGCCCACTGAGAATGAACCTTTGAATCTTTAGTTGCATAGACTAGAATGTCTTATCCATTGGGAAACGAAGCCATAGAAAGGCAGCCACAACAAATAGACCTTCCTTGAAACAAGAGAAGGAACAAAAACTTGTGCAAGTATGCACTTGGAGAAAAATTGGAAACTACAACATGCTTCCCCTTAAGCAGATTGTAGCATGTGCAACAACACTTCTTGGAAAAATAAAAATTCTAACCTACTATTTACAAATATTTACATTCAAATGATGTTAAACAAAGCCATTGGTTAGCTTGTTGAAGTAGTTTCCCTTCCTAACTAGCTTATGATATTTTATATGCTTCTGGACAACTAGCCAAAAAAGGAAATTTGATAGGTGTTACTAATTTTCACATGCAACTCAAATTGGTAAAGTTGATTCAGTTATGTTCATTTTAAAGATGAAAAATTTCAGTGCATTTTTTCTTTGTTTGAACTATTGCATTAATTGGAGTTATAAGGAGGAAGTTCAATTCTCTTATGCAATGTGTGACATAAAAGAAAAAAATTCAATTTGTCATTCAATATCATTGAGCATAAATGAAGTGCTTAAAGGAAATTTACTCATTCATTTTGTATGGAAATTCTTTACAATGTTACATCTTTATTGCATAAGAAAATATATAGCTGAAGTGCAATAATTGCAAAATTAAGATGCAAATACATTCTTGTTTTAAAGAAGAAAGTAGGAACAAATGACCCATACAAGCTGTGGCAACACTTAAAACATCTTTAAAAGGGAATAAACAAGTAAAAAAAATCAAGACTAGAGAAGAAGGGAAAATATATGTCATTTCCTGAGGAAATGACAGATTGCATTGCATCCAGATCAGTTGGCTTCCAGGAGTTGTCTCATGTCTTCAAGGTACCCACAGAATGGTAAATATGGTGTTAGTCCAAGGAACGAGCAATGGAAGATCTAAATCCTATCTTTAGAAATTGATTGTCGTACAAACATATTTTAGTCACATGCAATACAGACAAATTAGAAAAGCTAAATACATAATATTGAATCAGATGTTTTAAACTAACAAATTTGTGTCATGTGAAGCTACATGAACTATCTATGCTACAAGATATTAAAGGGACATACAAATCAATGTGAAACCTTTTAGTCTGATATTATCAAATGAAAGGAGAACATAGTCAATTAAGTAGTAGGCTATTAAAGGGACAAACAATTAAGGCCTGCAACCTTTTAGTTAAATCCACTCATAAAGCCAATGAGTTAAGAAAAAGAATCACAGTACATTCATGGTAAGAAAAAATTTACAAAAGATACCAACTAAATAAAAGTCATAATGTTCAACTACGGTGGCAGTAATCATACGTCAAAGATAATTTCATGATTATTATAAGGCCAATACATTGGAGAAGTAATCTAAAAGGGACACGACTTATTGAACATTTAGAGTACAACATGAGGATATGATACATCATATCATGAATATCAGTAGTTAGTACTTTGCAACAAGGGAAAGAGTCAAAATTTTCCTTCTTATTTTGTTCCTAACAGGTTTTGAGTTGTGTTTACATACTTTTTAGTAGTTTAAACTTGTGGAATATTTTTATCTTTTCATAGTTACTGAGAATTAAAGCCTTCTTTGAATCTAGTTATTCCTTGGTGGGTTTGTGAGGATTAGATTAATATTCTAATTTTATTGTGGATGCAAATATCTATGAAGTTCTAAAGATTAGAGAAAATTTTGGTGTATTCCCTTTTAATTTCAAGTTATTTACTTGTCCAAGCATCCTTCTTATCCCTTTTCCAGTCAAATTTTAGTTTTAGGTGAACACAAAGGAGGAAGCCGACCTATGATCCAGAGATTCATTCTCAACACAAATTTCCCATCATTGAGAATGTTTCCATGTTACAATAGGATTGTTGAGTCATATACTTAGCAAATTCAGGTGCAATCTTGATTGTTAATAGTAGGCACTCAACATGTTAGAATGCTTTACAAATATTTAGAACACAAAATCTCACTCATGTTTGAATGTTGTCCTCATGTAGAGAATGGGGAATTTTTTCTTTCTCTCTTAGATGCTCATTTTTATGCTTTGAGGTGAGCATGAACAGGGGTGACTTATAGATTTGAGCTCTAATGGGACATTCTCTTGAAATATCTACTGCCCAAATCTCTTGCTGGCCAACTAGGGTTGGCTCTAATGGCTTCTTTACTGGTATGGAGATCTCTTCTTTTTGTTGTAACTCATGGATTTTTGATCTAGGAGCTACCAATCCACAATCAATAGATGAGGAGATGGCATCAAACTTATCCAAAAAAATTTCTTCATTATTTATTTCCTATATGATTATGTCCATGTCGTTAACCAATGTAGGTTGAGGAAGACCTTGATGCAAATTAGTCTTCTCATCTTTAAGGACAAGGGTTCCCTTATGATCTTTCTCCTCATCCTCCATATAAACAAAGGAGAGGATCTCTTCAAATAAGAGGATTAGATTTCCCTCCTCTTTGTGATCCTTTGTCTACATAGAGGTTTTTTGGAGTACAACCTTCTTAATTTCCTCTTTCAGCTCCTTTTAATGCTCCATCTTTAATTCCTCCCATGTTTCTTCTTCTTCTTCCTCCTTTTTGGAGTTATCTCCCCATATTTGTAATCTAATGGAAAGTCACAATCATTTGGTTGTGTCTCTTCCATAACTACCAATCGCTTGATCTTTTCTTCCCCAACGACAACTTGCATTGCAAGAAAGTGCTCTTTATGTCTTCTCAAGACCTCAACTTTCTATTGTAGCATTTGAGCCTGGTAAGAAATCTCTTCTTGTCCTCAATAATATTCTTTCTCCTCTTCAATATACCTCATCTCTTTTTAAAAAATCAACATTATCTCCGTACACCTAAAATTTTCCAAGTTTTTACATATTTGGGTGTTGGGTGGGAGGGTAAGCATGTTGATGGTAGTTGAAATAAGCCTCCTTTAATTGTTGATAAGCATATGTTGGGGTGGACAAGAGGAAACCATTGTTAAACTTCTCATAACTTGTTGTTGTAGTGAAATACAAAGGAAAACTATGAGCATTTCTAACCTGATATTGATGGTAGGGAGATGGAATGTTTGCATTTTCTTGAAAAGGAGGGGAAAACATCCATTGTCCATAATTTACTTCAATATCAAAGAATAAGGGAGGAAATATATCTACAAATGATATTTCAAGAAAGAGGGAAAGGTTTTCTCAAAATAGAGAACCACATACATACCATCAAAATTAGCCTAAAATTATTGAACTACATAGTCACCAGGTTCTTGATTTATACCTTTGCAAGGCTGCAAGAACTGAATAGGAGAAATACAAGTTTTGACAGTGAAGTTTGGTAAACACATAAGTCTAAACACTGGTATATCATGTCTTTGAGACAAAATGAGGACTACCACCATTAAAGGTAGAAAAAACTTGATTTATAGGGATGACCATATGAAATAATGATTTATTCAATTGAGTAGATGGTACCCTAGGTTGTGATCTATCACTCAAAGGAGTAGAAAGAGATCTAGATAGTGTAGGTGTTTCTTCTAAACCCCTAATTGGTAATAGACAAAGTCTATCCCTTCTTCTTCTAGAACTTGAAAATGAGAGTTGAACAAAGTAAAAATCACCTCTATAATATGCACTTATTTGAATATTGGGCATGAACTGTACCAATCTAGTCTGAGAACCAAGATGTAGTAATAGAGTCACCAAGTGCTTGAATTTGAGCATATTGAAGGATATAATAATAAGAGGAATACTACCTCCTCATCATAGAAGTTGAAATCCTATGTTTGATTAGCAAACTAGTAGGCTTCTTCTTTCATAATCTTGAATGGAGTCCCATCGGGCATTCCAAAAACTATTGCCACAAAGTTTGCACCCTTTCTTAGGTGAGTGTTAATGACCTAAGACACCTTGTGAAACAAAAAAAAAACCTCCATGTGTGGGACTTAAAATTTGAGGTTGAGTCTTTGGAGAAGGACAACTTCCTTACAATCAAGGTTCACCTAAAACTATTAGCTTTTGAGGGAAAAGAGAGAAATATTTGTTGAAAGAGATAGGGGGTGATAAACCAATATTGAATATTTGATCTCCTTCTTCCTATGACTTCCCTTAAACCTTAATAAAAATACAAAAACCACAATCACAATATATGACACATTGAAAGGTTTTGTAGAGAAAAGAACAATAAGGTGAACCAACTAGTTAATCAATATGACAAGCAAAAAGGAAAGCATATTGTAAATGTTGAAGAGACCAGAAGGTAGATGAATCAAATCTAGATGGAAATGAGCAATGGAAAATCATTAGAAGGATTTTCATCTCCATAGGGTGTGGAGAATCCATCATCAAACTGAGTCATCTTTGAATTAGGGGGAGCAAGCATTGTTGAATCCATTGAAGATCCCCTAGATGCATGCGTGGTAAGTTCTATTTGTATATTCATTTTCATATGGTTGTCTTGAAGTATAGTATGAAGTTTTGTTTAAATACATGAAGATTTGGATGATTGCTAACAAGATTTGTGAAGAAATGTGCTATTTTCTTTTAACCAGTGATGCATTTAATACTTAAGTGCGGTAGAAGATAAAAGGTGATTTTGGGTCTTATTTTTCACCTACACATTCAAGAGATATAGCCAGAAGTGAAAGAAGAAAAGTAAGAGAATATTGACAAAGATTGAAGTGATTGCAAAAGGTGTTGAAGTGATTTAGGTAAAGAAACTTGTGAGAGTTTACATAGGTCACCATGTGTTAACTCAAAAAAGGTATTTATTGGGATCTTTGAGCCTAAAACCCATTATTTTCAATATGGCTACTCCTATTATTGTTGACATCACAAAGAAACCTAGGCCAATATTCAAAAGACATCCCAACAAATCAATGGAAAATTATCCAATGGGTGCCCTAACTGACATGTCATATGGTGTAATGCATATGGAGGATTTTAGATCACACATTCATTGTAAGATCAAAGACCTAGGAGAAAATCATATACAATCACATTACAAAGATTTGTGCTAAGATTTAGTGTTGAAGGATGAGTATAAAGTGATCACAACTAGAGGTTTTGAGAACACAGTTCACTTTCCATCGGACTTTGAAGAAGAAAATATTAGATATGTGATGATCAGGGTGCATGAAAAGTTTATGTGGATGGATCGACCCTATAAGTTTACAAAAGAACTCATTCATGCAGTAATAATTTTATATTCTACTAGAGAGATACCACAACTTAGATCTATTCTACAAGATGTAGTCATAGAACTAACCAAGTCTAAATGGGATAAGCGTACGATGATTACCAATGATATTCCAAATGAGGTAGTTAGGTTTGCATCCATGGTGGTTGGATACAAAGTATTATACTCTTAGAAAAATTAACAGTGTTCCTACTGACACAATTCATAGTGTGTATAAGATGATGAAAGAGAATACAACGTATGATTTGTATCTTGCGATGAGAGACTAGTTCTTTTTGAACATGGAGAAGATAAAACAAGAAAAAAGACAAGTGTTTAAGTACAACAATTTTATTTTTCTACTTTTAGAATCTCTCTCTTGGTATTGGATTGATTAATTGGGTAATGGTACAACTATGGTAGTCTAAATGGATAATTATGCTAAGATGCTTGGAAATTAGTTTTCTGAGAAATTTTGGGATATTCTAAGGATTTCCAGAAGAGAATGCATGAAAGAGAAAGGATTCTAGCACATGTTGTTGATAAGTATAAAGATGATATATATTTTATGGTTGATACCGATACATATCAAATGGAGGTAGTAATCCCTAGGACTTCATGGCCTTTACCTATGGATTATGAGCTATAAGATGATTTAACTATTCCTTATGTTGATGAGCTATTAAAGAACCCCATTGATCCTAATGCTAAGAGATTTGGAACTTACAGGGAGAATTATCTTGAAGTTTCTGATACACTTAATGCTTGAATCATTGAAAAGAAAGTTAGAAAGGAGGTTGAGTAGTTCTTTAGACAAAAGGCTTCACTTTGGAAGTTATAGATAAAGTCAGAGAAAAACATGAAGCTAAAAAAGTTGGCACCTCAGCTAGTGCTACTGCAGATGAAGATGTAGAAGTTATTTCTTCTACAACCAGTATAGCTTCATCTAGTAGACAAACAAGAAGTAAATCGGTTAAGAAGGAGAAACCCTCCCCTCCTGCCAAGACTCCTATGAAGAAAATAGTAAAGCTAACACAACATGAGCATACAAAAGCTAAGGAACCTACTGCAACAAAGGTTGGTGGCAAAAGGAAGACATAAAAGACAAAAAGGTACAAAGAAGTGTAAGAGGAAGCTAAAGGAATAGAGTCAGAATAAGAGAAAAAAGAACTTAAGGCTCAAGGTAAGAAGGGAAAAGTGGTTGGTG
Organism: Chamaecyparis obtusa; assembly: GCA_027943335.1. NCBI lineage: Eukaryota > Viridiplantae > Streptophyta > Pinopsida > Cupressales > Cupressaceae > Chamaecyparis > Chamaecyparis obtusa. The sequence continues at coordinate 7,670 of BSBK01002843.1, forward strand.
CCCCTACCAAAAAATTTGGTAAGACAAACTTTAGTAAGTTTTTCTTTGTTGATAAAATCATTGATCAATTCAAAAGGTGGGGTATACTTGGTGGTGTTAAAAATTATTATGATGATCTTAGTGAATAAGATCAAAGGAAAGTTGAAGATACTATTGTAGGAAGAATGAATAAGTTCATTCAGGTCCTTATGCAATTGAAAGATCAAATTCCTTCTTTATATCATTACATTGAAGCTAGATGGAAGGAAGCATTAAAGCAAGACAAATAACTAATTGAGTATGTATTAATGAATTTAAATCATGAGATATCTACAAAGGAGATAAAGGAAATCTTAGATAAGGATAGACTTGCATTTAAGACAAAGACAAGAGTTACAAGACTATTGATTGTAGATTCTCAATTAGTGCAAGATGAAACTGAGATTGTCTTGAAGAAGCACTTAGGTCTTGTAGAGGAGAAAAATGATAAAGTGGGAAGGGAACAAGAGAAAGGAGAAGAGAGTGAGGAAGAAGATGTGATTGCATTTACAGATGAAGGATGGACCATAAATGGTGTGAAGGTCACACTTGATAACAATATTCTGGATGAGCCCGAGGATACCATGGATACCACAGGTGATGTACCAATCATGAATATTATTGCAAAAAAAATGACACCGCATAGCAACCAGAGGAAGCTCCAATGGACACTCAAGATCAACCAGAAAAGGAGACAAAGGATAGAGGAAATGGTCAGGATATGACCAAAGATACATCACATGAACAACAAAAGGTACTAGTGATGGAGGAAACATGTAGAAATGAAGAAGCAAAATATACACATCGGGATAAGACTACAAATAAAGAGATAGAAAGGGTAGCCACTATTTGGTATATGTCTTAAAGTATTATTGGAATGGATAAAGATATTCCTTCCATTAAAGGAAAAAATGATATAAGTTCCATGAGCCCAAAAGAATTGATGGATATTGCCAATACAATTAAGTCCAAAGAAAAGAAGGACAAATTAAAACAAGAGGCACAGATGATACTGAATGCCAAAGACATTTTGTATAACTTAGTGCTTGATGTAAATTTTGATGAGAAGGCCATACCAATTGAATAATTTGGATAGTTGGTTATAGCTACCGATGAGCAAACGAAAAGCTTAGAGGATGCTACAAAAATGAGGGAAGAAAGAGATTATGAAAATAATAGAACTGAGAAATTAGTTTAGTCTATTGGATGTGAAAATAAAAACTTGACAAGAGTAGTGAATAAGGTGACAGATTCATTGACTGAAGGAGGTAAAATTATCATCTCTACATCATATTTTTCACATTTTTTGAAGGATCTAGATAGGAAGGGATGTGAAGCTCAATAGGAGCTAAGACTTTTGACATCAAAATTTTATCCTATCAATGATTCTATTACAGTTTTTGGAGCCCAAGTTAGTGCAATCAATCATAAGCTTAAGGCTGATAACAATGATAAAGAAAAGAGGATTACTAACTTGATGGAGTTGCAAAATCTATTGATCCCTAAGGTGGACATCTTACAACAAGGAGTGAAGGAGGGTCAACAAGTTTTGGATACCCCTAATATGTGCATGGTAGATGGTTTGGAAGAACTTGCACATCAACTACATGGGTAGATACTGATCATGGATAATCTTTAGAAGATTTTGGTTAATGATTTATAGGTTTTGAAGATAAACCTCATTGCTATATTTAGTAGATTGTAAACTTATATATGCTACTCCATACTTAATAAAATTTTACTTTTGCATAGCATTGTATAGCTTTGTCATTATTGTCAAAGGGGGAGACAATATAAGATGAAAATTGGATAATTATTTGTTAAGGGGGAGAAATATAGTTATGAGAGTTAGAGTTATGATTGTATGATCTAAAAGTTTTGACGGTGAATGTTGGTTACATTTTTTCATGGTTAGACACTTAGCAATTTTTCTCTAAGTGAACATGAATGCTAAAGGGGGAGAGTGTTAGCATTTGATGAAGGTGTTGAAGAGATTGTTTTAATGGGATGAATGTTGGGGTGTTTTCATTGCTAGAAAAAACATCTTTTAGGATGAATGAATTCATTAGACTAGTAGTAAAGATGAATGCATAAGGAATTCTCTAAGTATCCAGTGTAATGGTGATTACATAGTCAGTCATGGTGAATGTGATGTGTAGTGATGATATGAACAGATCTGGTGGTGTGATTGGAAAGGTAGAATCCATAGAGTAATATTATACTAATTTTATGATTGCATAAGCTAATTTAAAGTACAGATAAAGATTTGGAGGAAACACTAGGGTTATCAACTAGAACAACCAATTAGTTTGACAAGGTGATAAAAATGAGGTAGCTGTTGCATTAAAGATTAATAATTATTTTATTTTTTAATTGTATTATTGAGAGCCAACCTTGAGGATCTCAATTTCTTATGTTGGTATGATTGCTTATGAAATTTGGATGGATTTTGGAGGCCGACATCAGTAACATGTTTTAGGGTTATTCCATTGACCTAAAAGTGTATATATGAAATGAAATTGAAAGAAAAAAATTATGGTTAGATATTGTGATGATTGTGATCATTGAAAGTGAAGTGTGTATGATTAGAACAATGATTTGAGTAGGGCTGAAGTGGATTTTTTAGGCAAAGTGTTCTACATTAAGATTATTCTTATTGAGCTCTTTCTCAAGGGAAGTTATAATAGGCTTGTGGTCAAAGTCCTCTAACAAGGCTACTCGTATGCAAGATCCAAACAAGTTTGAAGTTTAATCCCTCTAACCGGGTGAATCTCATAAGGAGTTATAAATCCCCTAAGAGGGTAGTTCCTAATAGGACTTTGTAATAGCTTCTAACTGAGTTATAAATACTCTTAACTGGGTATACCCTTAGTAGGGTATTGTAATACTCTTAATAGGGTAGATCTTATTGTTGCACTAGTGAGATTAATGGGTGATAATTCCCACCACGGTTTTTCCCTCTAACAAGGGTTTCCATGCAAAAATAATGGTATTTGTGTGTTGAATGCTTGAGGATGTTTTATGTGTTATGCTTCTATTTTATATTTAATTTTGCATGTATGTTAATCTACAAGATTGGTAAAATATTTTATAAATATGTGGTTTCACTGATTCACCCCTCTCTTAGTGCCTTATAACATCAACAAACCCATCCCCCTAATAGTACCTGATTTGATCTTTGTTAGCATAAAAAATGGGCTCAAAGCTAATTGCAATCTGTAGGCATGGAGCCGTTGGAAGACCACCTACAACCATAATGAGCATCGATCAATTTGGATGAATAGACCAAATATATACTAATGGAACCACTGTAAGTAGAAGGTCGTTGAAGCGATTGAGATGAAAATCAATATTTGGATCTCTATTTGGTAATTAATCACTAAAATTTTCACTAATGAGCCAATCATATCTATTGGCACCCAAAAATTGATTTCTTTGAACATCAAGGAGAGTCCCCCCCAAAAAATATCCTCTATTGAACCTTTTGTCATGGAAAATAAATTCCATCAATCATCAGGGAGACCACTAAGAACTCCTACCATTGTCACTCCTTGTCCTCATTGGTGTGGATAACAAATTTAGTGAGACAAAGGATATTTTTCACCAATGTATGGTCACATCAGTATAACCTGAACCATCGCCAAATGCTTTGGCAACTACCAAAGTCCCCCTGATGAAATTATTTTCCCTGTTGATGCATTTTGGTGAGACTCTCATTGATGTCCAACCTGGTTGGGGTGACTTTTATCACCAAGATAAATTTTTTATCTCCCAATGATTAACCTTGTTTCTCTAATGAATGGTCACTTTGTAAAGACCTAAAGGAGGTCTTATTGACACTTTGCTTCTATAATGAATATCCATTCATGCACTTCAAGGAGAGTCCTGCTGATCATAGTTTTTTTGGAGTGAAATTATCCCTTGAAGAAACACATATTTATTGGATTACGGAGAGGGGGGGGGGGTGAATCAGTAATCACTGATTCTGTACCTTTAATTTTTTTTCTTTGATTAACTCAATTAAACATAATTCACTATTTATTGACAATAGTAAATAAACTTTAACAATAAACAAATCAATCACATAAACCATTTATCACATGTAACACCAGTATTTAACATGGAAACCCAACTTTGGGAAAAACCACTGTGGGAATTATCACCCACTAAGAAAATACTCTTTTGAAGTACGCTCGGTTAAAAGCCAATCTTGTTAAAGATTACAATGCACATTCTTAGGTGTGACCCGATCAAGGGATTTACCTCAGATTTTTTAGGATCTCCACCTTGTTAGGAGTGGCCTGGTTAAAGGGCTTCAAACACTCTTTATAATGTTACCTTTTGTAGGATTTTACAATAAAACTGTTAAGCCTGCTTGGTTAAGAGATTTCTCTATTACAAATGTTGATAAGCAACATTAAATATATTGCCTTGTAAATTCGCAACTATCTTTGCATAACCAAATCCTTTGTATTATCTTTTATCTTCACTCCAATTCTTCACTTTCCACTAGCTTCAACACTTCATCAAATTCTACTTTCTGACTTAGAATCTATATGTTCCTTCTTCACTGCTTCAGTCAGTGACTTATCAACCTTTCACTTTTCCAGCCATTTGTCGATACAAAACCATCCTTTATATAAACATTGTTTTATCGCTTAATCTCCTCTACTACATTTTCCTTTGATCAATCTCATCCATTCAATCCATTTCACAAACTTATTCAATGTATCTAGATCTTGGTAACATGTTTTACCTTCACCTCAAAACTTGAAATTTCTTGAAACTTGTTCCTTCTATTTTAACCATTTAGATCTAAGCTGTAGATCATCATCACAAATTTTCCTGATCATATATCTCTCTAAATAACTCTTATGTTTCATCATAAACTTCCATCTCATCATAGCTAATCATTAAATGTCATTCATATCATTGTATTTAATTTATGTTCCTTGCTTGATAGATAACTCTAAATTTTGGTTAACTTTGCTCGGTGTCTAAAATTTATGAATTGTGTCTTTAGTTCCTTTTACTTTAATGAAACACTTTTCCTCTTTATCGAATGACTTTTCCTTCTTGGTAGCCAAAACTATTTTGCTTACCAAGTTGACAAATATTCGTTACCATACTTTACCGACTTGATATAATCATATGTTAGATAGAAAATTCAACATAATCTTAGCATTTCCTGATCTATATTAGTTTCCCATTTAAGTTCTTCAACTTCACAACATCTCATTTATTCTTCTCCTTAACTCATTCAACTTATATGATACTCTAAATGATATGGAAACATAATATAAACCAGAAATCAATTGCTTGACATCAATGACAAGACAATAACTGATTTAACCTTTTTACTAACTTGTATTCCTCTGCTCTTGTTCACTCTTCATCATCATCACCATCAGTTATAGTAACAATATCGATCACCTCAATCATCTTGATGAGCTTGGTATTGATAAGAGTTACCTTATGTCTCTCTAACATCTGCATTTTATTTTAGCCAAACTCTTGTTGATATGCTGATGTTTAAGTGAGACAAAATAATGTTTCACAAAAAATCTATTTCTCTGCATTGATGAACATCCGATATGGAATTTCAGTTAGACCATGTACATGCCTCACAGTTATACTATCTTAGACTCTAAAGAATCCCTTTTGTCATATTTCAACGAGAACCTAGGAATGTCTCTTTGAAATTTTGTTTTGAAGTGTTTTGATTGATCTTAGCCCCTTGGGAATTGTTCAAATGAACCCCTATGATGGAAACCTTAGATAGAGGAAAATGGTGACAAAAAGTCAACACTTACCTCTAGAAAATCCTTCAAGCCTCATTTCCATGTTGAGGAGATACTCAACATCCAACCTAGAAGTGAGAAATAGATTTGAATGAAAACTCAACCTTGCAGTATGAGTCAATTATCAGATGAGGGAACATCACCCATAATGGATGTCACACAACCTTTAGAAGAATATTCTATCAAATATGTCTTTTTCTTTCCTTATTAATCTTCTGCAACCATTAGATGATCATCCTTTTGATCCAAACATTTACAAAACCTTGCAATATGTCTTCTCAAGTTACAATTATAGCAAACTAGACCATCCATTTTTATTGTAGCAATTTATTTATTCCTAACATTGATGTTTATTTTGTATTCAACCTTTATATGGACATAATCATTACAACCATACCAATATCCATTTAAGTTATTAATATTTATATTCATATTTAATCTACTAAAGTTCTTAAAATTTCTATTCATATTCACTCTATTTATGCACTAAATTGGCTTGTGTCCAATTTATTACAATGATAGTATCTTCCATTAAAAACATGACTCCTTTTATAACTTCTACATTCATTAACTTCATGTTACAAGTAGTGGTTGCTGTTGCACCAAAAGATTGACCTGTTAATGTCTGATACAACCACTAGACTTATAGAAGACACAGGAGGTGGTTAAGCCATGTCATGAATCCTGAGGGGAGTGCTTACCATTATGCCAACAATCTCCCCCTCAGCATTACCCAAGGGGATTCAAACCTATGAACAAGCTCTGATACCACTTGTTACAAGTAGTGGTTACCGTTGCACCAAAAGATCGACCTGTTAATGCCTGATACAACCACTAGACTTATAGAAGACACATGAGGCGGTTAAGCCATGTCACAAATCCCAAGGGGAGCGTTGACCATTATGCCAACACTTCGTGCCCTACTTTATTATAAGAAAAAAAACTCTATCAAAATATGAATACTTGAAATGAATAGGAGGCCTCTGATTCATCATCCCCCCACTTTTTTTCTTTTACATGTATCTAATCTACCAAGATCCTTTTGTCTTTCACTTGCTTCTAGTCTACCAAAATCTTTTTGTCTTCCACCTACTTCTTGTCTACCAAATCCTTTTTATCTTCTACATTCTTTTGATCTACCAAGTCCTTTTTGTCTTCCACTGGCTTCTAGTCTACCAAATCTTTTTTATCTTCTATTTGTTTTTTTAATTCATTCTTCCTTCCCTCAATGTTCTTTGATAATGAAAAATCCAACTTGTCTTGTTTGAGTTCCATCTCAACTATGTCTCCCCAACTTATATTGCATTGAGTTAGAAAATATAGATTCTCACATTTGTTTTCAATATAATAAATATTTCCAGTAGTCATCAAACCTTCTTCAACCCTTTTACCAACCATTTTCCTTTCCATAACACAACTATCATTTTTGAACACAACTTCCAAAAAATTTCTTACACATTTGACTAACACTTAACAAATTATATTTCAAACCTTCAACGTAATAAATATCATCAGTTCTATGCTTATCATCAATTGAAATGGTTCCAATATCTTTGATTTGTGCAGTTCCTTCTCCTAAAAATATGATTTTTTCTCCATCATATTCTTCTAATTTAATAAATATTTTCTTGTCACTTGTCATATGGTTTGAACATCCAAAATCCACAATCCATGCATCTACAACAACTCTATCATGTAATTTAGTCTCTTCTTTCTTTACCTCTTTCCTTTGTAAAATAACTAGAAATAGAGAATCCTTAATAGTTTCACCAACATCTTCAAAATATGAGAAGTGTTCCTCCATGGAACATAAGCTCTTTTTACTCTTGTCTTTGAATTTTTTAATTTTCCTAAAATCACCTTTCTTTTGATTGTCTTTTCTATCATCTTCTAATTCACTATAATAGTCCTTAGACTTTCAATCATTAGAAAAATGTCATATCCTTCCACAATTAAAGTACTCAAGAGGTAACTTACCTTTGTATATACCAATGCCTCACTTGAATCTTCTTGAAATAAATGCTTCAACTTCCTCCAACATCTTGTATTTATCTAGTACAACTTCTTCAAGAGATTTAAATGTAGTCTCTCTCTTTTCCCTTTCAATTTCTACAATCTCAAATGTAGAAAGTGATCTAATAAGTTGATCAATTGAATAATGAATTAGATCATTACTTTACCTTATCTAACATTCCATTGGTATGAACTCCTTTGGTAGAGTCAATAAGATCTTAAGTATAACATCTTTATCTTCTAGATGTCCACCAACAACTTTGATTCTATCAACAACATCTGTGAGTCTGTATATGTAGCTTTCAACACTCTCACCCTTTTCCTTGCTCAAGATATCATACTTCAATTTAAGATTCATCAGTATTGCCTATTTTTTCTTTAAATTTCCTTCATATACCAAAATTATCTTGTCCCATATATCTTTAGCACCTTTTATACCTTTCACCTTTCCAAATTTTGTGTCACATAAACTTCTAAAAATTATGTTGTTGCTTTCACATTATCTTCCTTTTTTTTTTCTTTGTCAATAGTCAAAGGTCTTCTAGGAGGTGGATTGAAACTAGTTTGAATAACCTCCTAAATACCATTCTGCAAAGTTTCCAAATATGCTTTCATATTGTCCTTATAATAAGGAAAATTTGTACCATGAAATACTAGAGCTTGAAAGTGTAAATTTTACACCATCTTGGATCTACCTCAAGTGGTTAAGCTTCTTCAAGAAGATTTGGCTCTGATACCAATTATTAAACACACTCTGGATGATGAGAATGGCGGGGGGTTTGGGGGGAATCAACATAAACTAAAATATCACTTAATTAATTAACTATATTTAATATTCACCTCATAACACATTCAACAAATAATGAACTAAAAATAACAACACATGAACACCAAAAATTTTATACACAGAAACCCAAATTGGGAAAAACCACAATGAGCACTTGCCCACAAAGATAAATCATTAATATATATTTTGATTACAAAGAAGGTAGGATATTACTACTCTATAATTTTAACCTGAGGCTCACTACCCATACAATACTTAGTATAGATAGGAGCTCACTCCTCCAAGCTTGCAATAGAGGCTCACTACCAAAGTAGCAAGATATAGAAAAGAACTTGTGCACCCAAGACTAACTATCCTAGGGACAAGATACTTATAACTCTCCACAATAAATAAAGAGTAATTCTCCTGATAATATATCTATCCTACACAACTCTGTCAACTTCAACAACACACTATCACTACCTTTACTTCTCCACCACAGTCACAAAATAACAACCTCACAAAATTAATTCTTCTCTTTGAAAAACCTACTTATATATTTTCACTTTCTTTCTCACTCTACTCTTACCATTTTCCAAAGCACATACCATAATTATATATGATCGAAGTTATTCAAATTACAACAAGGTTGGCCATACTAAAAGAAAATAAAGAAAATCATAATTCAACCATGTTAATAAGCATATTACAATAAAATTCCATGCAAAGAGCATCTAGAACAAAACATAGGTCACACATAACATAAACCCATTCGGATAAGAGATAAACATTAAATGGAATAATCAGACCAAAAACATGAAACACAATCCATTCTAGGAGAATAAGGGACCATGAACACATTGCCCAATACTAGATCCATAATCACCATAACAACTTCCATAGTCATCTCAAACGTGTAGCATCATAATGCCCAAAGAACCATATTGCTTGCCAACTATATCCATACCTCTAAACTCTATGGTGAGATCTAAACTCCATGTTAGATGCCATATCACTTACTAATTGCCCATGTCAAAACCCATAGTAACACATTTTTGGACCAGATCAATAACTAATTATAGTTGCAGTAACACTATTTCTAGATCACTAAGAATAGTTTTTGGATCACTAGGAAACGCCACAACTAAGACCAATACCATAATAAAATTCAAATCAAATCTACACATTATCAACATTTATTTCTAGAGTGAAAACCTTCTAGAAAACATAACTAAATAGTTATCATCTTCAATTTTATATCTTTGATACCGATCATTCAATTGTCTATCTTTGATATTGAACCATTGACCTTTGGACCTAAGAATGTAAAGCTAAAGCGCTAATAAACATCATTCCATCATGTTCACATGGTATCCTAATTACATAACTATCTTCCCCTATTCTGTAGCACCAAATACATACATGTCTTCCATTGTTCTATAGCACTAACATTTCCAACACACAACCTTACTCCTTCCGAACCAACATCCAACTTTCAGACATTCCAGACCACCAAATATACCTTAACATGCAACAAAAAATGATTTTGAACCACAATGTTTTAGAAAACAAAAATTCCTTTGAACCACAATGTTTCACATCAATGACAACTAGATAATCATAACCAAACATATATTTCCAACATTAATAAGTCAAACCCTGGCTCATCAAGCTAGTGACGGGTACAAATTTATTACCTTCCATCATTTTTCCTTTTGTACTTTAAAGGTCTCAATTTATTTTGTCTCTTAGGGCTATATCCATAAATTTACATTCCTTAGGTTTTGAAAAAAACATAGGTTGCATTTATCATCTTTAGTTACATTTATCCACATTTCAAAACCTCAAAAAACTCAAAAAAATAGGGTTGCATTTTTCATCTTTAGTTGCATTTGATTTCATTCAAAACCTTCAAAAATACAAAAACATAGTATGATAATAGGTGCATGAGAAATTTTGATGGTTGAAATGAGATCTTGAAATCTAAGAGACAACAACAAATCTTTTCATATTAACCTATGTTTGGTCCTATGGATGGCATACAATTAGGTTTTAAATAAAGAAAATTAAAGTTTAACCCATCATAAATAGAGTCCAACCCAACACAATTAGGGGCCAACATCACACAACCATGTTTTGACCCAAGTACCATGCAATGATTTTTTGGCCCAAGTCCTAATGTAACTCCACCTACACCCCCATAAAACATGCAACTAATTTTTGGTATAGTTTAACTAGGACTACCACCCAAATTTGAACTGGTTTTCCTACAAATGCAACTAGGATTTGATAACTTTCAACCAAGATCTTCACCAAAATTTGGAAAAATTTTCTTATCAATGCAATCAACCTTTGGATCACCATAGAGACATCAATAAAATAGTATCTTTATTCCTCATAGAGACATCAATAAAATAGTATCTTTATTCCTCATAGAGACATCAATAAAATAGTATCTTTATTCCTCATAGAGACATCAATAAAACAATAATAAACCCTAGCATTAATAAAACCTTAAAACACTTGGTATCATAGGATCCCATAACATATCTCATACATATTAAGGATGAATCCAATTTACAACTTTGTGTTCAAGTTCAAACAAATCTTGTCCCCAAACATGTCCCTGGATAAGTTCAAACAAATATTGTCTTACAACAAGTTCAAATAATCCTTGTTTTAGAAAAATTCAAAACTAATACTATTTTAGAACAAGAGACAACAAAAATTCCTTGGGGGAAGAGAAAATACAATTCTTTTACTTTGGTAATTCTACCTAAACTAATTTTTGAATATTTTTTAATCCTTTATTTAATACGGTATCACTGTCACCACAACTCAACAACCAAAAAAATCACATGCAATAGTGATACCACACGTGATAGAAGGAACATTGGTAAGTGAATTTGAACCAAAACCATCAATGTTTTTTCAAGAAACCACACAACCCCCAGTACCACAAGTGACAATGCAAAAAATTCAACTACAAGTATGACTAAACGTGTTTACATTCACCATGAGTATTCCACTTGTACCATCCTTAGGGTTGAACATGAATACATAAAAAAGAGTTCCACTCTTGATAATTAACCCTACATCATAGGCATATTCTTCAACAATTGTCTAACTTGATGGGGCAAACATGAATTTTTGAACAATTCAAACCCTACCAAGGTTGTGCATAACTAAACAAATAAATTTTCCTCTATTCATGATGTAAGTTAGCACACTTCCTTTGATGTCTTCAAATCTACCAATTATGTCAAAAATTGACACAAACACAATAACATCTATGCCTATTGTTGGATATCAACCAAGCATAAGCAATGTGCATCAAATTCAATAAAAAATGCCTTCCAAATCCAAGTGTCAACATGACATCATAAGAAAAAGAACACAAGAATTGAAAAATTAAACCAAGACTTATGAGGATTTACTTGCAAGATTAGGACATCTATACCAACAATCCAAAATCAATAACCTACCAATTAGTACTAATAACAACCACTACCAACTATGCAACATCGGCAACCAAGAGTAATCACAAAAACAAGTGACAATCCAATATTCCCCAAAAATACAACAAATGACACAAAAACAACCACAATCCAACATGTCTAACAAAAACAACAAATAATACAACCAATTGTATAACAACAACAAAAACAACCCATGCAACCAATGGTAAAATTCCAACAACAGGTTGAAACGATGGTACAAAAACAACAACAATACATGTAATATCAACAATACATTCAACCAACCATACAACATATGTATGAGATATGTTATGGGATCCTATGATAATCTATCCTCTAGAATGAGATAGGGAGTGAAGATAAAAAATCAAAGGTTTTCTACCTTGAGAATTATGACATAGACATGACCTTTGATAAACAATCAATCCTCAATCAGGATGAGATATAAGAAACCCAAGGATGTAATATGGTGGGTATCTCAGAACCCCTTAATATGTCATCGATGGTTAAAGAGGTCAATTCACTAGCTGGTTCAAGTGGATTTGAGGAACATCCCACCCTAGAATGTTTCAAGGATAAGGAAATAGATAAGGTTAAAGAACCTAGTCAGAGTGCTAAAAAGATCCCTAAAGGAAATAACCAAGCCTCACCTTTTACCTTGGAAGGTATCAAAACTAGAAGCAGGAAGGCAGATGTGGGGAAATCTGAGTCTGGTCCAGGAAGAAAATAAGTTAAAGCAGGTCGTGACCAAGATAGTTGGTAGGAGGTTGTGGATGGAAACCATAGGACTATTCCAAAAGCTTTTTCCCCTAAAATATTATGAAGATCATTTCATGGAATATAAGAGGGTTGAATGCATCCCATAAACAAGACATTACGAGAAATATGGTAAGAGATCACAAACCGGGTATTATTCTAGTTCAAGAAACCAAAACGTGTAAGGATAAAGTGGACAAAATCAAATTGTTCCAAAAAGGTGGTGTTAGTAGTTATAGTTCAGCTGGTGCTTTAGATGGTACCGCTATCTTATGGAATAAAAAAACCATTTGTGGTGAATATCATTTCTGAAGACCCCAATATGATTTTAGTTAGAATGCATAACATCAGAGACAACTTTAGTTGGGTCATAACGAACATTTATGCCCCTAATTCTAAAGTGAATAGAGCTAAGTTTTGGAAGAAAATTGTTGAAAGAAGACATGACTTTAGGGATGAATATTGGCTGCTAATGGGGGAATTCAATACCCCTTTAAGTGATAAGGAAAAATATGGGGGCATTCTTTCCTAGAATGAAGGAAGTACTTGTTAGAATAACTGAGAGGGGGGGTGAATTAGTTATCCAGTGTCCCAATACAAAATGTATAATTCAAAACTATTTCTTCAATTTTTGCTCATCGGTAAACAATAAAACTTTCACTGTCTGTGCTTTTACCGATTACCAGTCTAATACTATAATAGTTTACCAATCAAATCTAACATGTAACATGTAAAGAATGATAACAAACAAATATCACAATCAACACATAACACATGAGATTTAATGTGGAAACCTTGTAAAGGGAAAAACCACCTGGGACCGGCAACCCAAAATTTGTTCACTCTTCTGAAGTGAGGTCGGTTAAGACCCAACCCTATTAAAGGTTTATAAACACACTGTCAGGTGTGACCTTGTTAGAGGATTTTAGACTAGAAGTTATCATCCAAACAACATTCAATATGGGGTTGATAGGATAACAATGTTCATTCTATGAATGATACATCATAAGACTTTCAGAGTCCACTCATTTAAGAGATTTTGACTATATACAATGGTTAAATATGTAACAGTAAATGACTTGCCTTAATACAACTTCAATTGCAGATTAAAAATCAATATTTAGTCCATACAAATCCTTCTAATCAATATTTCACTTCAGATTCAATACTGTATCAACTTACTGTCTGTCGGTAATTGCTCTTTGTAGCTTGGTTCTTGCTTAACTAGTATGATAAAAATGCATGAAAACCTTGTTCACGCGATATTCCTGCAACTTTTACTTCTTTCGGCATGCTTTCATAAAGAAATTCTATTCTCTTATATAGATGAGTAAATCATTTTCTTCTCCACCATTAGATTTTGCCGCTTAACCACATTCATAGATTTTTTTGCTTCAAACTTTCTCGGTACTTGTGTTAATAACACATTTCAATCTTCTCCGTTAGATCTTCCCTAAATTTCATCAGTCATCGATTTGTGTAACAAACATTATCTGTTACCTTGATGTTATACTCCTACCAACTCATCAATCTTATCAGCTAAACTAATCATTTAATTCATTTTGTTTCACTTGGTTTACAAAGAAATGTGTCGGTGAACACTGCTTTGTTAATACTACGATCGGTATGCACTATACTTCATCGGTGTATACTAGAAATGCTTCATTTACCGACAACACTGCTTTGTGTCTTTCAACTCTATACTTCATCATAGATGAATGCAACATAATAAAGTCAATATCATCAAGTCATAGATTCATAAAAATTTTACTCAATGTGTTCCTTATCCTCATCTGTTATTTACATCTTTCTCCATGTAGATTTCTCTGTTCTTCATCTCTTTCACCTTTCTTCAGATGTCTCGGTATAGTAACTTACAAGATAAGTGATATCAAACTAGTTGACATCAATGACGACATAATACTGATTTAATCATATTACATATCTAATCAACAAATCCTCAGTGATCTTGTAATCACAGATTGTTCAATCAAATTCCAAATCAGTTGTAGTTCAACAGTACTGATCTTTTTTATTTCATTAATGATCAAGGTCTTCTTGATTTAGATCTTCAAGGATTAAACTACACTTGGTCCAACAGGGATGTTGACAATCACAACATCCAAAGTAAGTTGGATAGAGCCCTTATTACTCAGGATTGGCTCCCAAAGTACTATTGTACTCTTTCTTCATTTGTTAGAATAGGTTCTAGTCATTATTTTCTGGTTCTTGAGGTGAATCAGACTATAGGTCACAAAAAATTTCCTTTCCATTTTGAAAAAATGTGGCTGAGTCACCTAGATATGGAAAGGAAAATTTGTGAATGGTGGAATATCAGAATTGATGGGACTGCAATGTTCAAAGTTACTAGAAAAATGAGAAACATCAAGGAAAAAGTTAAAATTTGGAATAAGGAGGTTTTTGGGGACATTTTCCAGTAGAAGAATAGGGCTAAACAAGATCTGAATTCTATCTAGGAAGCCATCCAACTTCACAATTTGTCTGATACTCTTAAAGAGGATGAACATAAAGCCCTTGTCAATTATCATGACATCATATCTAAGGAAGAAACCTATTAGCATCAAAGATCTAGGGTGGTGTGGCTCAAAGAGGGTGACAAAAATACTAATTTTTTCCACTTAACCACTCTTAAACATAGAGCGACCAACAAAATTGCTAAAATTTCTAGAGACAATGAAGAGATCATCAAGGAAGAAGATATTAAGAAGGCAAAAGTTGACTTCTTTACTTTTCTTCTTTCTATGGATAATAACCTTATTTTTGACAATCAAGTCTCTTTTATTGAAGCCATTCTAAGGTTAGTGAACCAGGATCTAAACAAAATGTTACAGGCTAACCCTTCCAACAAGGATATCAAAGAGGCGGTCTTTTCCTTTGATGGAGACAAAGCTTCTGGCTCAGATGAATTTCCCATGTTCTTTTTTCAAAAGTTCTGGTAGATTGGTGAGAAGGATGTCTCTAATGCTATGAAGGAATTCTTTGGTAGTAGATGTCTTCTCAAAGAAATCAATGGAACTTTTTTAGCTCTGATTCCCAAAATTATGGGGGCTCAGTCCTTTGATTAGTGTAGACCTATTAGTCTTTGTAATTCTTTTTATAAGATTATGTCAAAAATATTAACCTCTAGACTGTTGACTATCATCCCTTTATTGATTTCTCCTTAGCAGAATGGCTTCATCCCTAGTAGACAAATCCTTGACTCTATTATTTTGGTCCATGAAAACATTCACTCTACTTTTGAGGGGGGCAAACAGGGTTTTCTTCTCAAACTTGATTTGGCTAAAGCTTATGACCGGGTGGATTGGAAGTTTTTGTGTTTGGTTCTAAGGAAGTTTGGTTTCAATGAGAGGGTTATTTAGATTATTTCCCAATTAATTTCCACTGCCTCCTTTGCTATTATCATTAATGGATCTCCTTCCAAGTTTTTTAAAAACTCTAGAGGGTTGAGACAAGGGGACCCTATTTCCCCTATTCTATTTACATTGTTGGCTGAAAGCATGGGGAGACATTTTAAGCTTCTGGTGAATAAGGGTGTTATTCAAGGACTGAGACCTTCCTCCAATCCTCTTACATGCTCCCATGCCCAATTTGTGGATGATACCATCACTATGGGTACTTCCACTATCAAAGAAGCTAGAGCCATGAAAAATGCCCTTAATCTTTATACTAGCGCTCCTGGCCAATTGATCATTTGGAACAAAAACCCCTTATTTTTCATTAATACCTCGAAGGATAGGCATGCTAGAATTGCCAAAATATTAGATTACAAGATTAGTAATTTTCCTTCTTCCTATCTAGGCCTCCCCCTTGGTTTGAATGTTATTGATTCTTTTTGGAATCTTCTCTTAGACAAATTCTTCAAAAATTTGGCTAGATGGAAAGGCATTGTGTTATCTCAAGTGGGTAAGGTTACCCTCATTAAGTCTTCTTTGCAAAGTTTGGTGGTTTATGCCCTTAGGCTATTTAAGATACCAATTAAATTCTCTGATAAAATTGAAAGCATTCTTAAACATTTTCTCTAGTTTGGAGTTGAGGAAAAAAAATGTATTCCTTTGATTGCCTGGGAAAAGGTGTGTAAAACTAAAACCATGGGGGGATTGGGGATAAGACTGATCAAGGTTATTAACAATGCTCTTTTGGCCAAACAGATTTGGAGGATCTTTAGGGATCCTAAGGATTGGAGCACTATATGCAGACAAAAATATCTCTATGATCTCCCCTCCACAGATGTCCTTCTTTGTAACATAGATAAAGTTGAAGGCTCTATTTTTTGGAGAAACATAAATAATGCTAGAAATCTTGTCGGCAAGGGGAAGAAATGGAAGTTGGGAAATGGTCAAAAAATTAGGTTCTGGGATGATCCCTGGTTTTTGGAGAGGCCCTTGATTGATAACTATAACCATCTTGATTCTATTAACTGGTGCAAAAGAAGATTTGGTACTAAAGTTAAAGACTATTGGATTAACAATTGCTGGGTGAACTTGGTAGGGATCAACCCTGCTTTTGACAAAAATGACAAGGCCCTTTTGGCTCAGTGCTTTTGTGATAATAAGGATGAATCCATGGTTTGGGGTCCTTCTCCTAATGGATCTTTCTTAGTTTCTACTGCCAGCCTTCTTCAATTTGAATAACCTTCTAATAAACCATTTTGGGCCAAGGCATGGAACAATGATCTCACTCCTAAGATTGAGATCTTCTATTAGATTTTCATCCAAAATAAAACCCTTACGATGGACAACCTGAAAAGAAGGGGATTCAACATACCTAATAGATGTTGTCTATGCTATGCTGCTGAGGAAGATACTAACCATCTTTTCTTGCATTGTTCTTTTTCTCAACAGGTTTGGTCTTTTTTCTTGTAGAAATGGAATTTATACTAGATTTTCCCCTTATCCATCCAGGATTTCTGTTAGCAATGGCATCGTCCTAGTGCCAATGATTTAGTTAATAAAACTTGGAATCTGGTGGCTCCTCATGTGGCTTGGAATATATGGAATCTAAGGGAAACACTCAACATTGCTAGAGTTTAAATGCATCTAAATCCAAGGAGAGTGATCGTGACAACAATGTTTGAGCTCTCCTCCAAAAGGTTGGATAAAGATAAATTTTGATCGGGCTACTAAGGGAAATCCAGGCCTGACTGGGTGTGGTAGTATAATTAGGGACTACAATGGTAAATTTCTTGCTGCTATTGCAGACCCTTGGGAACTCAAACCAATCACATTGTTGATCCTATGGGAGCTCTCTATGGTCTACAACTTGCCAAAGAACTCAATTTTAATAATGTCTGGCTAGAGGGAGATTATATGAACATAATTAAGTGTCTTAAGGGAGAGACTATACCTTCATGGACCATTGATAATGTCATTTCTAAAGTGAAGAAAATTATGGAAAATTGTGTCAAAGTTCACATATCTCATGTGTACCATGAAATAAATAGAGTGGTTAATAGCTTGGCCAATGTGGGAGTTAACTCTGATGGTGTCATCACATGGGAGAGCTTTACGAATTTGAATGAGGACACCAAATCAAAAATTAATTATGATAAAATCATCCAAAAGGAAGGAAATATTTAATATGCTTAATATTACATGCATGTGTACCATGGTGCCTATGGGTAGTTATTGGAAAGAGTGGAATGATGTACTTGGCATTAATAACATCATTATCTCCCACACTTTCTGGGTTACTATTTCCATATGTGGTTATATTGATGAGAAAGACAACCCTTGCAAGTATAATCAAAATACTGGGAAGAGTAACTGGTGTCTGGTTTTAATTTCTTTCATCATGGGATGCGATCTTAAAAGAGAGGAACCTGATAACTGCCAAAGGCTCCAAGGAAAATACATGGTAATGGTCTAACGTAAATTTAAAAAAGGCAGAGTCACTTCATACTTGGAAAGGCTCCATGGGTTTGATAAAGCTGTCACTCATAATTTTTTTGATGGTTGAAAAATGAGACCATCATGATGGATGGGAAGACCATAAATATTTTGATGGAGCTCATTGCTCAGGTTACTAACATCCCTAACGAGGGTCTAAATTTTTACAAAAATTGTAAGATTTTTGACATGGCGGCCAATAAATTCCCAAAATTTGAGAAGGAGAAGGAGGCTTTCTTCGAAGCTCGTACTAACGGGTTCATCGATGTTTATAAGATCAAAGAGATTTGGTACAACACTCTTCTAGTGGTTATGGAGTATTTTACCCTTGATGGATGGTTTAATTAGGCACATTCCCATCATTTCATGTTACTTAATCATTTCAGGTATAATGATACTATCGACATTCCTTATTACCTTCATAGTTCTTTAATTAGAAGCCTTAATGAGCATAAGAAGTTGTCCAAAAAGGCCATTTAGCATGAGGGGTTGATCCTGTTGATTTATGAACACATAAGGGATTCAATCCCTAACCCTACTATCACTACTCCCATTGTGGGGAAAGGTAAATGGAAGGTCTAAGGAGATATTGGTAGTAGTTCAAAGAAAATTAGGACTAGGAAGAAGGAAGTTTCCAAATGCATCTATGAGGATAATGTGACTGATGATTCTAAGGAGAAGGAAGTCTGCGATTCCTAGAATATGAAAAGACCTAATAGGGATGAGGAGGAGACTGAGGATTCTGAAGATAATGCTATCTCTAAGGATTTGGGAGGGGTCTGTTAAAAATGATGAGTCAGAAATAGAGGCTATAGAAAAAGGTGATGATGGTTCCTAGTAGAAGGATGTATATGCCACCCAAAATAGGGAGATTGATTATGCTTCTAAGAATATAGAGAAAGAGAACAAGGATGAAAAGGAGGAGGACACTATCAATCTGGAAGGTAAGTCTAGGGATATTCTGAATTCTGAAGATGTCTTGGATCATAATTCTCAAATCCTTGAGGATTTGGTTGATACTGCTATCCACTATGCCGAGATGCATAACCCTGATAGGAATTTTCAAAGTGAGGAGGTGCCCATTCTAGATGAGTTTGTGGCTGGAATGAGGCACAATGTGCATGTCTCCCAAGATACCCAGGAGAACATTGAAGAAGAGGGAGAGGACACCAGTGAAAGAAGGGTTAGAGAGTCCTTTATTAAATTGATTTTTGAGGAATTTGACAATAAGGAGGAAGTCATCATCGGTGCCCTTCAAATTGCTAAAGCTAAAGCTTTATATTCTTTTAGATTCAATAAATGGTATTTTTCGTGAGATAAAAAGGATTAATCTTAAATGCAAGAAAATTGAGGCCATTAATGCCAGTCTTCAGAAGAAACTGGAAACAAGGTTCAATGAGGGTAACTTGAATCTGAACCCTAACTCTGCTATCTCTGATGTTTAAAAAAGAATGGATAATATGGAGAGAATGATTATTGATATCCTCCAGCACTGTAAGGATAACATGGAAGCCTCCATCATCAATCTCAAATCCATGGTCAACATGCTGGACAATGGTCTTGATGAGGAAATTGATCACAAGAATAACACCTCAGAGGCTATTGTGGGCCCAGTTCCAAAACCCATGCGAGTAGTAAGAAGAAATCTCCCTCTGTGAAGAAGAATGTTGAAGAACTGAAGTAGGTCATTGGGAGGATGGACAATATCCAGGCCAAAATGGAGAAGACTCTGGATGAAAAACTTGGGGTTATGTATTATGTCAACTAAGTTGGTTCTCGTTCTGGTTTTTTGGCTGTTTAGCTAGTTTTATCCCATTTTCTAGTCTTTTGATACTCGTGTAGCCCTTCTATAGGTAGTTCATTATTGTCTCTTTTTGTTGTTGTTACTTCTTTTGATCTTCTATTTTTGGAGTTGTAAAGGGTTTTGGGGACCCTTCAAAACCTTTTTTTTCTAGTAATCAAAACCAAACATACAATATCAACATGTTCAACCAATGATGCAATTTTAGTAACTAATTCAAATAACTATCCAATATCAACACAAGTAAAACTAACTATGTAGTAATAGAAACAAATTCAACCAATAATTTAGTACCAACATCTGCAATGAGGAATTCAATACCAAAACACATTAGCATCCCAATTTGGGGATTAATCTCAAAACACGTCAACTGCATGTACCCTAATAAGCTGAATATTCCAATTATCAATATCAAAACACATTTGGAGGAATGATGTATTGATAAAGAGCCAATCTAAATATAAATAAAAAACCTCCAAAATCATCACCTTCAAATAAAATGACTCAAAAAATAAAATTAAAACTAACAAAACAAGTCGAAGCCATGCAAACCAAAGGGATAAAAAATGGATATACAATGCAAGATATATGTTGTAATCCATTAAAAAAAAAACTATATATGCCTCCCCTTCCTAACAATTTTGAGGAACCAAAGTTTGAAAAATACAAAGGGAAAGGAGATCCCAAGGATCATGTTAGGGAATTTTATGCATCCCACACAAAAGGTTTGCATGAAGATATGTACCTTATGCACCTTTTCCTCAAAGTCTCTCAGGTCAATATATGGATTAGTTTTATTGATTACCCAAAAACATAAAATCATGGAATGAATTAGCTGAAAATGTTTTGGCTAATTTTTTCTTTGACATTGACAATGAAGTCACATGTTAGATTTGTGCAACACAAAATCAAATATAAGAATTTTTATATGAAATTTCTATAAAGATGGTGCAACCTTGTCAGTTAATACCCTTATGACATTCCTAAAGACCAACAAGTAAATTTATTCATTAAGATTTGATCCCAAAACTAATGTATAAACTCATAATCAAAAGTCCTAGCATAATTGAAAAATTTATTTTTGAGGGAGCAAATATTTTAAAATCCCTCCTTTAGAAAGGATCTATTAAGGTATTCAAGGACAATAATAATAATGCAAGTAGTTAAAAAGCTAAGAACACATTCTGGTCTAGAAATAAGAATGTAACTAATGATGGAGCATTTCACACAAGAATAATCTCTAATGCACAAACCAAGATTAGTCTTAGAGGAAATTTTTTTCTATGAACACAAGTTCCTAATTGACATCAACAAAAGATCCTTCAACAAATATGATTCAAAAAACCAATAACGCATACCTTCCAGACCCAGGGACACACCTCCCAAAATATTTACATCATTGTGAGAACCTATTGAATTAGTGACTAAATCAATATAAGGATTCAAGCAATAATATCTAGTGTAAAATAAACATGTGATATTATGTTAATTTTTGGGATAAAAATGAAAACTTGTGAAAGAGTTGTATGCATTCCAAAAACCACATGTTATTCAAAATTGTAAGAATACATACAAGTTGTAGAACACCAAAATTCATCACAACCATAACAATTTGAAATGAATAGTTGGTTGTGAGAAAAACAAATAAAATTATAAAAAAATTCAAAAAAACTAGGAATTTATTTACCACAAATTGGTGGTGTCATAACTTTTGATGGAAGTTTCAACCCCAAATTCTGCTCTGAAGACCTCTGAAAATGCAAATTACTAGAACTTAGAAAAATATGAAAAATATGAAAATTTGGATTCTTCATTTTTTTTAGTTCTATATCCCTAGACACTCTGGATCAATTAGTCTTAAAATAACTTCTACAATACAATATGATATGATTTCCTAAGGTGAGAAATGATACACTAATTACTAGCCAGTGGAATAATAATGAATATTGTGACTATCACTATACGAAGGGACATAGGACCACATCATGTTTTTAGCTAAAAAATATTGTATAAGATCTAATTGACCAAGATTTAATTGAAGTGGAAGCTCCTCTACAATTTTTAATATGAACCATACTATCTTTAAGACTCCATTACTTGATCATGGGAAGGGAAAATCCTCCAATTCAGGCTCTGAACCTAAAGGCAATGTTAACTAAACCACATCCCCTCATGATTACACCATAAATCATATCCAAGAAATATAAAATCATATGTCCACATTTACCATCAAAGGAAAAAAGTCCCTAATGCGTAGTAGTTTCCTGACAATCCAAAATTACTTTGCAAGGATCTCCTCCTAAGGCACAAGCGACTAGTCATTACAATATACTTGATCACCTAGGAAAAATGTATACACAAATTTCCATTCTCAAATTGATATACATATCTCCTACGCATAGAGCTATCTCAAACAAATATTTACAAGATTCTATAGTTCCCATAGAAAAAATTGTCAATTAATTTCAGGCTACCATAGGCCGCCTTGATACCACTCAACATGTCACCTTTACAAAGAACAATATCTCATCTAATAAAATTCACCATAATGAACCATTACACATTGAAGTCTTTGTCTAGAAATGTAAAATTAGACACATCTTGATAGATGGTGGAGCAAGACTTAATATTTGCACTTTGACAGTTATAATAGTATTGTGGTATTTTGAAGAGGTCATACACGCTTCTAGGAATAATTACAATAAATGACTATGATGATGCAAAATGTCCTAAAAAATTTATCATATTACCCATCCAATTTGGTCCAGCTATGGAGAACACATTTTTGCAAGTTTTGGACCTGGATCTTCCCTGCAACATGAATCTTGGTTTTCCTTAGAACCATGCAATGAAGGTTGTACCATCAAATTATCACTAGTGTATAGAGTTCCCATACAATGGGATGCAAATAACTATCCCTAAATATCCTAATTATTTTTCAGTTTTGCACTAACCTAAAATGGATTGATAAGTAGAAGATATTTTCTATAGCAAGTCAAATTTTGATATTGTTGGGAGGATTTGACTGTATATTTTTTGAGTCAAAATTATTTACCCATGTTTCATGAGTAGTGATTTATAAGAACCCATATCTAATTAGAATGAATTAAACTCTTATCACTCATTATATCTAGGTGATGCCCATAGATGTGAAGTATCAAGCCTCATGCAAGGTCACCCATCCCAATATTTCTCCAATTCACAAGGAATATCACTTATTGAAAGGTTTTTAAAAAGGGTAGTAAGATAAATAGGCTTAATCTTGGATTAAACTCCATGGTTAAGAGAACTTGAGTTGGATAAATACTAGGATGGGTGACCTCCTAGAAATGGTAAATGCTTTAACCCTATGAGCTTCACTTTGATGCAATGAGTGCTAAGTGTTCCATTCATTCTTATGAGAGATGGGTTTTTTAGGAACCACTACTCATGAAACATGGGTCAATGAGTTTGAATAAAAAAATACACATTAAAATCCTAAAAGGGCTCCTAAATGAAAAGTTCTAGTTAAAAAAAAATCATTATTCCCAACATCTTCTCAATATGTCAACCCCTAACATTGTGAAAATTCTCCAAAGGTAAAATAAAAATCTAGGACTAGGGATGTGGATAATATACCATGACACAATCATTTCAAATTGGGAATCTACCTACTTCCCAAAAATATCACGGTAAACCACATCTTTAGAAAGAACATAAAACCATTATCTAGTACAATCCTCCCACTACATTTTCCACATGAGGTGAGTTAAACAAATAAAGCACTGAACAATACCTATCTACATCAATATAAAATGACAAATAGGAAGTACCCCTATGCAAATATCTGTAGAACAACATGGACTTGGATTTACAATCATATATAAGAAAGGATATGATGGGCAATATGGTATAGGAGCACAAAAAAGGGGTTATATAGCCCATCATACCTAAGAAACAATATTGCTTAGGTTTAGAATTACCACCCCAACTTAGGCATTAGGGCTACATAGTATTTCTATTCTAACAATGGAAACCTCCTCGAGTTTTGGGTGGACTCTGATTAAGGAGGAGTCTCCAGATTCTAGGTCGGTTCCTATTTGATATGGAATATCACCTAACTTAGTGGGAAAAGGGAAGAAGGAAACTTTAAAACTAAAAATAAATAGCGGTGATACACCAAAAATGGATTCAAATTCTAATTGGAAGGTAAAACAACAACTCCAACTCATCTATCAAAGCTTTGACACTTTAAATCACTGTTCAACATATAGGCTAAGAGATTTCACTACTAGGGTTGAACCACAAATAGCTTAACCAATCAAAAAACATGCATATTCCATACAAGGTTTGAATTATTGCTCACATTGAGAAGGAATATTGATGCATTCACTTCTCTTGGATAACAACAGAATAAACACTTGCAAAGAAAGATGAAAATAGGATCTTGAAAAAATAAAACTTGAAATATATGGGCCAATGAATCATATGCTTTATTCTCCTCAAAATATGACAAAATGGTTACAAATAAGAACTCCAAGGCATCAAGGAACAATAAGATCACTTTTAGCCTTCTCTCCTAAACTTGCAACCCCTAAAATGAGAATGAAAATGAGTTTTATAACAAGCCCAAGCCTCAAATTCAAAAATCTAAGCCTTACTTATTTGCCCTAATTTGGCCAAAAATTATGCAAAAAACTTAGCCTATGAAGACTACCACAACAAATGCCCTAAATGTTGGCTTATAAAGGATATAAATCCTTTTTACATTGCTTACCAACATTTAACTTATTTAATTTTGAATAAAAATTCAAAATAAACAAAGACCTACACTACTTAAAAACCTAAACCTTAGGAAAAACCCCCAAGTCTAGGAAATACAAATTGGGAGAAGGTCAACATGACCAATCTGCCCACTTGCACATGATGTGAGATTTTTAGGCAATGAAATAGTGAGCTGGCACTGTTTCTCTTTCCAAGGTCTATAGGATGTTGACATATGCCTTAATGGCATTCAATTTTATTTACTGCGGACTCCAAAATAGCCAAAACTATCTGTCAATCTTGAACTTGGCAACATTATTCAGTTTCATTGAAAAGAATCAGGAAGAAACCCTAAAAAAATTCTGGCAAAATCTTCAATGTATCTCAGCATGAACATGATGAAGCTCCCAGTTTGAATGATTTACTCCCTGGCATTAGACTTGGATTGAGAGTTTGATTTTATGGAGGCTCGGGTTCTTATTGTAATCTGGAGATTCATTTTGTTCAACCCTGGCTTGTGACTGATACTTCATCTTTGAGCCTTGCATGAATGGAGCTGTAACTAGAGCTCACAACCTGT
Organism: Chamaecyparis obtusa; assembly: GCA_027943335.1. Classification (NCBI taxonomy): domain Eukaryota; kingdom Viridiplantae; phylum Streptophyta; class Pinopsida; order Cupressales; family Cupressaceae; genus Chamaecyparis; species Chamaecyparis obtusa. The sequence goes on from BSBK01002843.1 coordinate 33,533, forward strand.
AGGTATGTGTCCATGAATCTCATTTGGGTTGTGACTGATATATGATCTTTGCCTTATGTATGGGGCCAAGATTGATGCCTTATTTATGGCTCCCCTTTTGGCTTGTATTTATGAATGAATAGCTCATGACTTGTAGGTATGATTTACATCTTGGAGTCACACTTAAGCTTTGACTTGGCTTTGAGCTCAGGTTATCTCCTATCACAAATTGAATGGCTAGCACCTTAGTCTTCGATGGTTTAATCCCTTCTCGGCTTGAAGCTGTGAATAGCTCACGGGCTGTGAGCATCTTTAAAAGATGAAGTAACAACCTAGCTGTAACTCGGCCTTGAGCCCTTTTTCATTCGGTCATGGCTTGATTGTTCTTCATTCTTGCTGTGATCTTGGCTATGACTCAAAGCTTAAACTCACTGTGATGTCTCTTCAAATGACTAGTAAGCTATGACTCCTAGTGTTAACTTCATCATAACATATGGGTTCATGAAGTTTGTTCATTTTCCACATTTTTGATGTGGTGCATCTTGACAGCTCCATGACTTGTGGGTTCTCTTCAGTCAGCTCAGCCTAGCCTAAGTTGTGATTGAAAGATGAGAAAAAATATAAACTTGACACAACTATGACATCTTTTAGTCATAGCTTCAGAATCTACCAAGCTGACTGAAACTTTGACTGAGAGATGGACAACATACACAAGCTATGACTGAAAAAATATGCAGATAAGTTAGCTTATCCTCTTTATTTGTTTTGTACTATTAGCGAAAGCTTATACATCTCTGTCTTCTTTTCTTATGATATATATGAAAATGGCTTGAGTAAGATAGAAACCCAACTTGAGCCACTGTAAAATGATTTGGTAGCAGGATAAAAACCCACCTCCATACATAGCTCGTGAACAATGTTTTGCACAACCATTTTGGAAAATACATTAACTACTTACCAGTCCTACACGGCTACTTAGAGCTTCATTGATGAACACAAAATATTCATGGCCTGATAGATAAACAAATGAACTTGAAAGTTCAACTATTTTGCATATATTTGTTTATTATTTAAATCATCGAGCTCACAACATAAAAGATCTTATTTCCTCAGTCTATTGTTGCATTTTGATCATGAGTTATTTCATTTTTCTCTCAACATATCCTAGTTGATAGAAGGTTGAAAAGGCTTCACTATTTGAACGTGTATTCTTACAGCTTGATCTTTGATAAATTTGTAATCTCCATAGTTTTGGCTGTAGATGTCTTGTAGACTATGAAAACTTGTAAAATAGATAATGATACTCATAGCTTGATAGATGAATTCATGGAATTTAAGGCCTGGCTGTAGATGCTTATTAAACTTTCAAATTTGACTATACTTCATACATTTTCTCACTATTGACATGCTCACTGTTAATATTCTTAGTTACTGTAAAAGACTTTGAATACCAGTGCACCAATCATTTCATTTTTGCTTACTGTTAAGAACCAAAAAGTCACTATTTTCAAAACTTTTAATTCATAGTCACTGTTACACATGAGTCATTTCTTTATGCTTTTAGTCATTTTCAAAAGGTACTTTTAGCTCCAAAAATAAATATAAGCTTATAAGCTCACTATTTGAATGTTTTTCATTAGTGGTCTCTTGATGGCACAATCACTATTATTATAATGCACCAGTCATTTTATTTTTCTTCAATACCACTCATGAATAAGAATAGTCATTTTGAATTGAATTCAATATTGAAAATAGAGAACATCTTAAGACTCACTAACATATATTACCATGCTTGAACACAATTCTCTTTTTGATGCTGAATTTGAACTTTAATAAGAAATGCAAAAAAGATGAAAAATATTTGTTTACTGTCAATGAAGTTTGAGCATGGGCTCGTGACATCCACTAAATATCAAATTGAAAACATTTTTATAACTTTAAGCTCAATTTTGTAGCATTTCTCTTTTACCAACAATAATCAATGATTTTGTTGAATTTGTACTTTGAATTCAGCAATACTTATTTGGACATGGTACTTAAAGATATGGAATACCCATGATTATGTAACTGTATGCTAGAATTTTAACATGACTATTTGTAAAACTATGGCACTTTGCTGTAACATCTCTGAAAGGCACCTTGCTCTGCATCTTCTTTCCTCTCTAACTGTGATGTTAAAACCACTCAGCTTGAATCACTACAATATATTCTGTTAAGTTCTTCAAACAACAACATTGAAAACTTGTTAGATTAGTGAACATAATAAATAATCAACTTATGAAAATTCCAAAAGGAATGACACTTATGAATCAAAATTCAGGTTATTATGTTCACCAATTTAACCAGAAATTGTTATTTTTTGAAAAAGGTTTCTCATTTGGAAACACTAAGTCCCTTTAATTCAGATATATATTTATAAAAGGACAACATGTATCATAATGACCATAAATAGTAAAAGGTTTCATGTTTAGAAAACAAGTCCCTTTAATACTATCTTTCACTTATTGTAGATACAAATTTCCTTATTACATTGAATTTACCAAATAGATATGCAACATTGAAAGAATTGATTGTAGTTGTATGTTGTTTGTGTTTCATGCATTGCTTAGATCCAACTAGATCTAACACCATTATTTCTCCATGATGCAAGTGAAAACCCTAAAAACCCAATGCAAATGAAGACCTGGACCTGATAGACAACCATCAATAAACATAAAAAAAGCAATGCATGGGACCCCTACTCCATACTTCTATCATGCTTTCTATTCTGTAAATGTACTCTTTGATTGACATGAAATATGAAATATGAAAAGACACTTGTATACTACATTCAGTTTGAATGCACAATGTAATGATCAATTATGAAATTTAAAATTTGAAATGTGATCAATACTTAGAGTACAATAATGAAATCTAATAATGAATGCAATAATGAAATGTAAATTAATCAATACCTGAAAGGTAGTATTAATTGGACCCCTAAAGATGCAATCTTTTCCTATTTGTGTTTATTCTTCTGTATGCTGTAATTTTGAGTAACATTTTTGGCGACTTTTGCTGAATGTCTACATCCTAGACATGACCTATAGACCTTATCATTGGGCAACAGAGTTAGGAAACCAGAAACCATGAATGCAACCATTATTGAAATGAAAATGCATCTAATCTAGACTCATGCATCCTAGAGACCTAGTGCTGGGACAACACTTATTGAAATGAAAACCAGACTTAACCTATCCCTCAAAGTAGAGCTTGAGGTGGATTCCATTAACTGGAATTTGTAGAACTTCTCCATCATTTCTGGACAACTAAAAAAGCATTATTCTCTTTGCAATCTATAATAACAAAAGGGCCTGACCAAAAATTGTCAAATTTATCATGCTGGCCTAGTCTTCTCTTCAGCACATCCCACTTGAGTACTAAATCACCTTCCTTGAAATCCCTAGGTGTAGCTCTCCTATCAAAAGACCTTTTAGTTTGTGCTTGTTTTAACTCCATAGTTTCTAATGCTTTTCTTCTTTCTTCTTCAAGCTGTAGCAATTCAACATATCTCAGCTTAAGAGGATCTTCCTCTTCAAATAGCATCATTTGATCAACTAGCTGTAAAGCTAGAAATTCTATAGAAATTGGCAATCTAGCCTCTTTACCATAAACCAGAACATAGGGTGAGTTCTTAGTAACCTGTTTAGGTGTGAAACTATCCAGCCATAAGGCAGCCTTTAGTTTAGAGTGCCAATCTCTTTTATTTTCTTGCAAAGTATTTTTTATAATCCTAATCAAGTTTTTATTAGTAGACTCTGCAAGACCATTACCCTAAGGATAATAGTTAGAAGAAGTATTTAAGTAAATGCCATTTTTAATAGCCCACTCTATTATAGAAGAACCAACAAAAGCTAAAGTGTTATCCAAAATGATTGACTGAGGAACACCAAACCTGGTTATAATATCATCATAGAATTTCAACACAACAGATCTAGTAGATTCCTTTAATGAAATGGCCTCAGTCCATCTGGTAAAATAGTCTGTAGTAGTCAAAATCCATTTATGACCTGCACTTGAATTATGATTTATTGGACCTATAAAGTCCACTCCCCATTTATTAAATGGTTGATCCACAATAATTGGCTTTAATGGCAATGCTGCCAGCTTTTGCTTTCCTATAAACAGAGCACACTTTTGACATTTTCTTGTCCAAGAATGAGCATCTTTGAATAAATCTGGCTAGTAATAGCCAGCTCTTAAAATTTTCCAAGCAGTAGTTTTAGGACTGAAATGTCCTCCACAAGATCCATCATGAAACTCATATAAAATCTTATTTTGATCAAATGAATCAATACACTTAAGAAGCATACTAGAAAAATCCTTCCTATAAAGAATACCATTAATAAGGACATAAGGAATATATTGTAACCTATAGTACCTTCTTTTAGCCTTTTCAAGGTTTATTGGACATTGTCCAGTTTGCATAAATCTGGTCATATCTGATAACCAGGATGCTGAATCATTAAATAACATAGTATCATCTTCAGTGACTTCAGCTTTGTCTTCCTCATTTTCCATTTGAGCACATAAGCCTTTGCCTTTGACTAGCTTGGTCACATGAATTTTTACATCATATTCCATAACCTTGGTTATCCAACCCGCTCTCTTTTCATTAACATCTTTGTTCAACAAGAACTCTTTAATACTAGGATGTGCAACCATCAGATGTACTTTATTTCTAGCAACTAAATGCTTAAACTTTTTCAATGCTTTGATAACAACTAATAAATGTTTTTCAACAAAAATGTACCTTTTCTCATAATCATCCATACCTTTTCTAAAAAAAGCAACTGGCTGCTCCTGTTTATCCTCATTCTTTTGAACCAGCATTGCTGAAATAGTGTCAGAACCACCATAAGCATATAAAATAAAATCCTTAGAGAAATTAGGATTAGCTAAAGTATGGGCTGATGACAAAGCTTATTTTATTTGTTCAAAACTCTTCTTTCCCTCATCAGTCCAACTAAAAGGTACATCTTTCTTGAGGATAGCAGTCAAAGGTTTTAACAAATTTGCAATAGCAGGGATAAAGCGCCTGACAAAATTAATCCTCCCAATAAAGCTCTGCAATCCTTTCTTATGTTTTGGTAGTGATAGTTCAAGAATTGCATGAATCCTTTCAAGATCAATAGTTGTACCTTCTTTAGACACTTGGTATCCTAAAAGTTTACCTTCATGGACTGCAAAAATTGATTTCTTTGGGTTAAGAGAGATTCCAAACTCTCTACATCTCTGTAAAATTTGTCTCAGATGATCTATGTGCTGGTTTGCAATCTTGCTGTAAATTGTAACATCATCTAGGTATACTAGAACAAATTTATACATTAGATTCTTGAAAGCCATGTCCATTACTTTCTGGAATGTGGCTCCTACATTTGATAATCCAAATGACATTCTTCTGTAAGCCATTGTACCCCATTTAGTTGTGAAGGATATTTCAAATTGATCATATTATTTAACTAAAATCTGGTTGTAACTAGAATACCCATCTAGGAGTGAGAATCTCTTTGAACCTGAGACATATTGCAAAATTTGTTCCATGGAAGGAAGAGGGTGTCTATCTTTCAAATATTCCCTGTTAAGGTCTCTAAAATCCACACAAAGTCTTATCTCTCCATTCTTTTTCCTTACTGGAACTAAATTTGAAACCCAGGATGTGTGTTTAATAGGAAATATGATACCACCATCTAGGATTTTTCTCAGCTCTTTCAACATTAAAGGCTCTAACTTGGGGTTTATGGGCCTTTGCCTTTGTCTGATTGGCCTAACATTAGGCTCTAATTATATGGTATGTTGGGTTAGTTAGGGATCAAATCCTTTCAAATCAACATAATCCCATGCAAACACATCATTAAATTCTTTGAATAAATCAATAAACAACTCTTTTTCTTTAGGAGAATTTATCTTACCAACCTTTAAACACTTGTCTCTAAAAATTTCCACTTCTTCATAGTGATCTTGTTTAATCAACAGGCTGGTTTTGTTCCCCCTGAACTGATCATCCGAGTTAAAAGCTGACTCCAAGCTGACCAATCCTTTTGGAAGCTTATTGGTCTTCAGCTGAATGATTTGATCTTCCATTTGTTGATTAAGTTTGTCATTTTTAGAAGCTGAGAAACCATCCGTTTTAGTCATAAAACTTAAAATATGTTCATCAATATTGAAAACTTGCCAATTAATATCATTATCTGGGATAGATGGCCTAACAATAATCTTGACATGTGACTTATTTGAAATCTACCCTTTATTTTTTGTAATTGAAACATGTGCACCAATACCAACAGCCTATCAACATGTTGATTTCTCTTTCTAGGAATATAAATATGGTTAAATGCATCAAAATCATCCAGAATATCAGATACTCTAGATTTATACATCTTTAAAAGATCATTTTGAATTGATACCTCTCACCTGATTTACTATCAACTCACTATCCCCAAATGCCCTCAAACATTTGACTTTCCTCTTTCTTGCCCACTCTAGACCTTGAATCAGACTTTCATATTCAGCCACATTGTTAGAACATGGAAAATATAATTTGTATGCAACATAAAATTTATCACCATCAGGTGAAACTAACATAACCCCTACACCAACACCATCTTTATTCCTAGATCCATCAAAATATAAATCCCACAGCTGGTTAGATAATTTAGATTTGGAATCTTGAATCTTTAAATAGATTAGGCAAAACTGCATCAGACTCCAGAATCATATAGTTACCAAAACCAGCATCAAACATATCATCATTCTGATAATTTCTAGTTGCCCATTCATCCAAAACAATATCAGGATATTCCTTAGTTTGTGTGTTATAAGTTGAATAATCTTTAATTTCGTCTGAATCCATAATCACACAGCTTGCATTAATAGGGTTGGGATTGTAAGGCTTTATGTGATCCTTGGGTAATAACTCTAATTTTATGGTCACCTTAGTACCATATCTAGTTCTGAAATATAGGTGAGACCAATCTGATGAGAAATAACCATCTATTTTGGCTGTAAAGTCCCTTGACAGACACATAGCAAAATAAGGTGGCAAATCTATGACATAAATATCTTGAGGTATTGAGAAATTTGGATAGGAGTGTAAGGTCAAACTTGCATTTTTAACAACCCCTAAAGTCTTGAATGAAGTACCATCAAGATGGACTACACCTTTCTCAAGAGGTTCATGCTTTAAATCCAACAAATTTGCTATTTTCTTAGGCATGACAGTACTAGTTGCACCACTGTCTACCATACAATTATGCACTAATTTGTTTCCAATAATCAATGAAACATAAAAAGGAGGAGGCTTATTATTTGTAGGTTTCTTACCTTCCTTTTCTCCTATCTTTTGAACATTTTCTGGCTTTTTATCAACTGTCACTGTTGATTGCTTCGAATCTGCAACCTTTTTACTTTCTTGTACTGCTGGTTGCTGAACTTTAGCCGACTTCTTTTCCTCTTCAGCTATCTTTTACTAAACTTTAGGAGGCTCTGAGTTAGCCATAACCATTCTAGGAGGCTGTTGTACAGCTTGCTGTGAGCTGGCTATCAACATGGACAACCCTTCCTTTAAAATCTCAATCTGTCTTGGAATAGCTAATGTTTCCCACATAGACAAGGTTACATTCATTTTCTTCATAGTATCAACAATCTTATAGGGAACAACAAATTATACCTTTTGTGGAGATCTAGGAGAACTTTGATCAACATTCTTTTGATTTTGATCCTTACTAGATGAAGAAGATGGATTCTTTAAAATTGAAACTGGTGAAGAGGGTACATTACTAGCTGATTGATCTGACTCAAAAGCTCTCTTTTTGGCGCTGGTATTTGCTGAAATGGGTGAATCATCATTCAATCCACAAAAATCTTCCTCTTGCCAATTTAAGAAACTAGTATCCGTAATACTCTGATTTGATTATTGTTGTACCTCCTCAACAAGCACATTTTGTTGTGAATTCATTGCATTTTGGACAATAAGAGCTTGGTTAAGAACCCCATTAGAACATGCTGACTGATCATGACCTTGATTGCATGGAAAACACCAGTCAGTAGCAATGTTATTCTAACTAGGAACAATATCCCTAACCGTATTAAGAGGTGTAGGATTATATTGTCTATTAGGCCTTTGATTCCAATTCTATTTGTTTGCATTGTTATTACCTTGGAATTGTTGCCTATTAGCCTGATAATTGGACTGATTAGGATATTGGGATGAGGAACCAACAAACTAGTTTTGAGCTATAGGATTTTCCTGTGCTTGATTCCTCTTTAGGGTTACTAACTCATTACCAAATGACTACAGTAAACTCTCTATCTTTTGTTGGTTGTCTTTAATACTCTATAATTCATTAAGAGGGGTAGCTAGGACTACCTCTGGGGCTTTAAATGATGGGACAACCGATAGAGGTGAAACTATCAATGGAATATTGGATTGAATACTTGGAAAGAAAGGGATAGGTGGTCTAGGAGCTATCTTTCCTTCCTGAATAAGACTATTCTCTGCCCTAATAGCGGTATCAAAAGCTAAGGGCAATGAAGTACCCCCATAGATTGAATCATAATAGAAATATTGCTATTCAAACTCTTCAAATAATATACGAAAGCATATTAAACTGAAGGCCTTACCGTAATAAGAATCTTGTTCCAAGTCTTTTCGAAACAGAGATTGAAATCACTCATTTCCTCTTGTGGAGCCCTCTTGATTGTTGTTAATTGCTCCACCAAAGACAAGTTGTCAGACTTGTCCTCAAAGAATTTAGAAAGCCTCTCTCCCAAAACATCCCAAGTAGGAATAGAGTCCACCGGAAGGATTCTGAACCAATCAAGGGCTTTACCCTTTAGTGATGAAGCCAATAGCTTCAAAGCTACATCTTCCGTCGTGATGTGATGAACATTACAAAGAGTAGCAACATCTCTGATATATTCAATGGCTGTTACTTAACCTTCTCTAGTAAATGATGGAAAGCTTTTCAAAGAAGCCAACATAATGTCGTTGTGATTTGCAATCCTCAGAGGAATACCTTGATCAAAAGGCACAAATGATAGATTTCTTGCCATTGCTTGATGTGTTGTATTAGAACTGGCTAGCAGAGATTGATTTACCAGTGGTGGTTGTTGAGAAACAACTTTTCTTTGAGATACTCCAAGATCTTCAAAAATATCCTGTTCTGAATTAAGAAATTTAGTGCGGTAAGTGGGAGGAGCTGAACTTCTCTCAGATCTTAACTTCCTTGGTCTCTCGAGTCTTCTACCTCTTTGAACAGGCTGAACAGAAAGCTCTCTAGGACCTCTAGGCTCTCTTTGAACAGTTTTGCCTCTCCTAGTGAAAGACAACTGTAAATTCTCAAATTCTTTAACACTCCTTGTTTGGATTTGATTCATGTATCACAAGGTCCCACTGGGCATTCCAAAAACTATTTAGGTTTAGAATTACCACCCCAAATCAGGCATTAGGGCTACACAATATTTCTATCCTAACAATGGAAACCTCCTTGAGTTGTGGGTGGACTCTAATTAAGGGGGAGTCTTCGAATTCTAGGCCGGTTCCTATTTGATATGGAATATCACCTCCTAATTGGTATCTTAGTGGGAAAAGGGAAGAATGAAACTTTAAAACTGAAAATAAATAGGGGTGATACACCAAAAATGGATTCAAATTCTGATTGGAAGGTAAAACAACAACTCCAACTCATATATCAAAGGTTTGACACTTGATGCAGGAGCATCCTGGGTGTAAGAGCAATCTTGCATCACCCAAAAATATTTCTATTTTTTTGAATTCAATAAGGGCTATCCTGTGCAGAGCTGCTATTTATGGAAAGTTACTATTTTTGGTAATTTTTGTCTGTGCTCAGAATGATCTAATTTCTTTCTTGGAGGTTCATTTTGGTCATATAAGTCTGCCAGTAAAGTTTCATTTCCAGATCAAGTGCATGTTGGAAGATATTGAAGATTTTCGGTATTGGTAGCAGGGTACATAAACTTTGGACTCAGTTTTGAAGGCTTTAGAGGCCCCGGATGAGGTCAAAAATTTGGGTGACGGGCGCTTGCATGGGTCAAGCTTGTAGAGCGCTTCGTGGCATTTTTGAAATGGGGTTATAATAGTCGATCGGGTCAACTGGTGATGACTTATGGTCTTCGGAAGTTGGGCCACCCGAAATGGCGAAAAATAATTTTCTTCAAAATTTCTGTTCGGGTTTCAAAGGTTATCTTGAGCCGACTATGATGTAATAAAATGTAAAATAAAACAATTCTAAGTTTGGTCGGCCTTATTGGCTAAAATTCTGGAACCTTCCCAGGCGGTGGAAAAATTGCCTATATAAGGAAGGCTGTATTATTGTCTTAGGTAGTTTAGAATAGTTTTGGGTAGTAGATCTAGGTAATAGTTCGAGGCTTTGTCCTACAAAATATTGTAAGGGAATGCCCATGTGGCTTTGCATATTGTAATTTTGAAAGTTTGTAATTCCACATTTGTGGAGATAATAAGAAGCCAATTTTTTTTGTTCTTGCATATTGTTGTTGTTTCTCTATTTCTGTTATGTGTTTGTGGTATTAAGGGGAGCACCCTTCATCAACACTTTAAATCACTGTTCAACATATAGGCTAAGAGATTTTGCTACTAGGGTTGGACAACAAATAGCTTAACCAATCAACAAACATACATATTCCATACAAGGTTTGAATTATTTTTCACCTTGAGAAGGGATTGATGCATTCACTTCTCTTGGATAACAATAGAATAAACACTTGCAAAGAAAGATGAAAATAGGATCTTGAAAAAAAAAAACTCGAAATATATGGGCCAATGGATCATATGCTTTATTCTCCTCAAAATCTGACAAAATGGTTACAAATAAGAACTCCAAGGCATCAAGGAACAATAAGATCACTTTTAGCCTTCTCTCCAAAACTTGCAACCCCTAAAATGATAATGAAAATCAGTTTTATAACAAACCCAAGCCTCAAATTCAAAAATCTAATCCTTACTTATTTGCCCTAATTTGGCCAAAAATTATGCAAAAAACTTAGCCTATGAAGACTACCACAACAAATCCCTAAATGTTGGCTTATAAAGGATATAAATCCTTTTTACATTGTTTACCAACATTTAACTTATTTAATTTTGAATAAAAATTCAAAATAAACAAAGACCTACACTACTTAAAAACCTAGACCTTAGGAAAAACCCCTAAGTCTAAGAAATAAAAAGTGGGAGAAGGTCGACATGACCATTCTGCCCACTTGCACATGATGCAAGATTTTTAGGCAATGAAATAGTGAGCTGGCACTGTTGCTCTTTCCAAGGTCTCTAGGATGTTGACATATGCCTTAATGGCATAAAATTTTATTTACTGCAGACTCCAAAATAGCCAAAACTATATGTCAATCTCGAACTTGGCAATATTATTCAGTTTCATCGAAAAGAATCAGGAAGAAACCCTAAAAAAATATGGCAAAATCTTCAATCTATCTCGGCATGAACAGTATAAAGCTCCCAGTTTGAATGATTTACTCCCTGGCATTGGACCTAGATTGAGAGTTTGATTTTATGGAGGCTTGGGTTCTTATTGTAATTTGGAGGTTCATTTTGTTTGACCCTGGCATTTGATTGATACTTCATCTTTCAGCCTTGCGTGAATGGAGCTATAACTAGAGCTCACAGCCTGTAGGTATGTGTCCATGAATCTCATTTGGGTTGTGACTGATATATGATATTTTCTTTATGTATGGGGCTGAGATTGATGCCTTATTTATGACTCCCCTTTTGGCTTATGGTTATGAATGAATAGCTCACAACCTCTAGGTATGCTTTACATGTTGGAGTCACACTTAAGCTTTGACTTGGATTTGAGTTTGGGTTCTCTCCTATCATGGCTTGACTGGCTAGCACCTTAGTCTTCGATGGTTTACTCCCTTCTCAGCTTGAAGCTGTGAATAGCTCACAGACTGTGAGCATCTTTAAAAGATGGAGTTATAGCCTGGCTATAACTCTGCCTCGAGCCCTTCTTCATTCAGTCATGGCTTGACAATTCTTCATTCTTGTTGTGATCTCGACTATGACTCAAAGCTTAAACTCACTGTGACCTCTCTTTAGCTGACTGGTAAGCTACGACTCCTGGTGTTAACTTCATCATAACATACAGGTTCATGAAGTTTGTTCATTTTCCACATTTTTGATGTGGGTCTTTGCATCTTGACAACTCCATGAATTGTGGGTTCTCTTTAGTGAGCTTGGCCTAGCCAAAGCTGTGACTGAAAGATGAGAAAAAATATAAACTCAGCACGACTATGACATCTTTCAGTCATAGCTTCAGACTCTGCTGAGCTAACTGAAACTTTGACTGAGAGATGGACAACAGACACAAACTATGACTGAAAAAATATGCAGATACATTAGCTTATACTCTTTATTTATTTTGTATTGTTGTCGACAACTTATACATCTCTATCTTCTTTTCTTATGATATCTATGACAATGACTTGAGTAAGACAAAAACCCACCTCGAGCTACTGTAAAATGATTTGTTAGCAAGATAAAAACCCACCTCCATACACAGCTCGTGAACAATGTTTTGCACTGCCATTTTGGCAAATACATTAACCACTTTCCAGTCCTGCATGGCTGCTTACAACTTCACTGATGAACACAAAATATTCATGGCCTGATAGATAAACAAATGAACTTGAAAGTCTGACTGTTTTGCATATATTTTTTTATTATTTAAATCATCAAGCTCACAACATAAAAGATCTTATTTCCTTAGTCTGTCATTGCATTTTGATCACTAGTTATTTCATTTTGCTCTCAACATATCCCAATTGATAGAAGGCCGAAAAGGCTTCACTATTTGAATGTGTATTCTTACAGCTTGATCTTTGATAAATTTGTAATCTCCATAGTTTTGGCTGTAGACGTGTTGCAGACTTTAAAAACTTGTAAAAAAAAATAATGATACTCACAGCTTAATAGATTAATTCATGGACTTTAAGGCCCGACTGTAGATGCTTATTAAAATTTCCAGTTTGACTATACTGCATACATTTTCTCACTGTTGACATGCTCACTGTTAATATTATTAGTTACTATAAAATACTTTGAATACTAGTGCACCAATCATTTCATTTGTTCTTACTGTTAAGAACAACAAAGTCACTATTTTCAAAACTTTTAATTCATAGTCACCATTATACATGAGTCATTTCTTTATGCTTTCAGTCATTTTCAAAAGGTACTTTCAACTCCAAAAATAAATATAAGCTTATAAGCTCACTGTCTGAATGTTTTTCATTAGCTCAACCACTGTTTAGTGCTCTCTTGATGGCACAGTCACTATTTTTGTAATGCACCAGTCATTTTATTTTTCTTCAATACCACTCATGAATAAGAATAGTCATTTTGAATTGAAATCAATACTGAAAATAGAGAACATGTTAAGACTCGTTGGCACATTTTACTAGGCTTGAACACAGTTCTCTTTTTGATACTGAATCTGAACTTTAATAAGAAATGCAAAAAGATGAAAAATGTTTGTTTATTGTCAATGAAGTCAAGCACGGGCTCGTGACATCCAAAGACATTAGAATGCAATTTAGTAAAGTTTGAGCATGGGCTCATGACATCCACTAAATATCAAACTAAAAACATTTTTATAACTTTAACCTCAATTCTGTAGCATTTCTCTTTTACCAACAATAATCAATAATTTTATTGAATTTGTACTTTGAATTCAGCAATACTTATTTGGACATGGTACTTAAAGATATGGAATACCAGTTATTATGTAACTATATGCTGGCATTTGAACATGACTGTTTGTAAAACTTTGGCACTTTTCTGTAACATCTCTGAAATGAACCTTGCTCTGCATCTTCTTTCCTCTCTAACTGTGATGTTAAAACCACTCATCTTGAAACAAAACAATATATTTTGTTAAGTTCTTCAAATAAGAACATTGAAAACTTATCAAAAAAGTGAACATAATAAATAATCAGCTTATGAAAATTCCAAAAGGAATGACACTTTTGAATCAAAATTTAGGTTATTATGTTCACTAATTTAACCAAAAATTGCTATTTTTTGAAAAAAGGTTTCTCAGTTGGAAACACTAAGTCCATTTAATTCAAATATCTATTTATAAAAGGACAACATATATCAAAAAGACCACTTTTCAAACACTAACGCCATTATTTCTCCATGTCGTAGGTGAAAACCCTAAAAACCAAATGAAGATGAAGACCTGGACCTGAAGACCTAGGACCCTATAGACAACCATCAATAAACATACAAAAGGCAATGCGTGGGACCCCTACTCCATAATTCTATCATTCTTTCTATTATGAAAATGTACTCTTTGATTGACATGACATGTGAAATATGAAAAGACACTTGTATACTACATTCAGTTTGAATGCACAATGTAATGATCAGTTATGAGTTTTGAAATTTGAAATGTGATCAATACCTAGAGTACAATAATGCAATCTGATAATGAATGAAATAATGAAATGTAAATTAATCAATACCTGAAAGGTAGTATTAATTTGACCCCTAAAGATGCAATCTTTTCCTATTTGTGTTTTTTTGGGTGTCATTTTTTCACAAAGACAACAACTAGGAATTTACGCGAGCAAATTCCCCTCTTGGAATGCTGATGGAATCAATCTCAAGGTTCCTTCTGGCTGGATCTCAACTGCTTGGATAGCTCAATGGAAGACAAATGTGAATTTGTTAATAAGGAGGCCTTTTCTGGTTCTTCTCTCAATGGAAATTGCAAAAAAAACTTTGGGATTCCACAATATCTCTCTTTTTTTATACAATTTTCAGATTTAGGAATAGAAAGAATGCTGATTTAATTAATCTACTAAAAATAACTTGCAAGGATGGTTAGAAGATGTAAGGTAACAAGAGATTTTGAATGAAATCATAGAAAAGAAACCTAATGGACATATCCTAGCATCACACCACTATGTGAATTAAATAACCAAGAAGATGAAGAAACCCACAAAGCAGAGATCAGATCATGCCATAATCTTCAGCCAAATGGATGCAATCATCAATGAAATCAAACAAATGTAGATGTATGATAAGCCAAAACTCATCGGATCATGAAGACACTCCAGATGTGTGCACACGTGAGACAAGTTAAGCTTCAAGCACCAAAGAATAATCTTCTAAGAAATTCATCACAACACAACAATGCAATACCAACAAACATTGAATTAAAAGATCGCAGACTTAAAACCATTAAACAACCAATTGAATCTTTGAAATAAAGAATGAGAAAATCACACATTCACAAATTTTGCATAGATAGTAGATAAATCACACCATGAATGAAGCACCAATTGTATATGTTATATTAATGATCAAATCGACCCTCATTACATCGTTCTATTACAATTTATAGAGCCATGCTCTTATTTTTATAGCTAGGGTTTAGCTGCAACTAAAACTTGAAAGCAAATCTAAACTAGAGATTGCATTAAAGAAACTACTTCTAAAGCTTAGCTAAACTATCCTAGCACAGAATTAAACCTCATGCATTACAAAGCTTTGAATAAATTATGTATTAGATAACTCAAAATGGAGCTGGAACTTGTGCATGCACTTGATAATCTTTATGTTTTTGCCCTTGATCCTTGGCTCTGGCTTCTCCACATGGACCCAATTGGAAGAGATCCCAAAATCATGCACAAACGATCTTAAAAAGGAACCCCAGATGATTGGAAAATGATCTCTAAGATAACTGGAGTTAACTTTCAGACATGCCAAAAAATGCCCAAATCCTGACAGTTCGTCCCAAAAACTCAAGGCCCAAAATTGACTAAGTACTAAGTCCTCCACCTCCAAAATTTTAGACTTCAGACTTGTTAGTGGCCAAAAAATCCCTAGGGCCGAAATGCTGAAAATCAGGCTCTGCAAAAATGACTAAGTGTCAAAACTAGATTTTTGTACACAAAATTTTGGCTGAACTAGGACTGAATGCTCATTGGCTAGGAGACACTTCTGGATTTTCCTTCTTAAATATATCCACAATCTCCAACACCTCATCAAAGTTTGACAGCTAAATCCCTTCAAGCATTTCCTTTTGCCTATCTTAGAAGTCAACCAACTCTTTTGCAAAACCCTTTATTTCTTCTTTGCGAGATAGGGTTTTCCAGAATCTCCTCCTTTTGATAAAATATCTACTGGAGGTCTTCTTTAGTCTTCACTCCTTGAAATATCGCTAGGTATTGGTTTATGATATCATTCATTGAATACATAATTTTCTCATCTTCTTCATCAAACAGATGTAGGTCCAGGCCCTCAAAGAACTTCTGCAACTCTTTTGCAAAAAGCATGTTGCTGTCCCTTTTCTTGTTTAATCTCTTGAGGACCTTTTCAAATATGGCCAAAGCCATTGTTATCTCCTTGATCCACTGCTAAAAACTATCTAGCTTCGATCCTTCATATATCTTCACCAAGACTTGGAAGTGTTGCTTCTTATTATTGTCAGCTCATCCAATACCCTTTGCCAGTTAAGGATTGTTTCTTCTACACCATTTTTCTCACTCATGATTTCCATCAAGGAAGTTATTCCTACCAAAATTCTTTGAAAGGGCCTTAGAATCCTCCTAAGAGATAGACTAGAAAACTATTCAAAATCCAGCTTCCAATCGGCACAAGCCTGTAAAAAAGAATGTGGAACATCTGTATTTATTTCCCCTCTCTTCTCCAAAATTGCCTGTAATGAGGCCTCAGGGTTATCTAGGTCAATTGGACCTACTATCTTCAAAATGAATCTCTTCATAGCTTCATTCTTCTCCACTAGAGCCTTTATCCTTTCTTCATCTTTATCCATGAAACCAAGAGCATGCTTCAATCCTAAAGTAGCCAAGGTTTTGCTACCTTCTCTGGTGGGCTCCCCCAAGTCTACCTCCTCCAACACATAGTCATCTGGAGTGATCTCACTTGTAATGACATCCATTGTGGGAACAACCACTTGTGCCTCCCACCTACCTACTTGATCTTGTGTTACATAGGACAATGTTCTTGCTCAGGCAATTGATGTTTTTTGGTGGAAGGCTCACCCTAGCGTGATCATATAAGCCTCATCATCTATGTACACTCTGAACCTTGCCTGTATTTCTTTGGTAAACAATGTGGGCTTTGAGAACACATTCAATGGCTCATAAGGAGTAGCCAATGTGGAAGAAGTTACTGGGTGCTCTATCCCTATTTCCTCTTGACTTTCCTTTTCCTTTTCTGTTTCCCATTCATATCTAGTATTTTGTTCACCTTCCTCCTGTGTGTCTTCCTCTTCATCAGCTAACTACTATTCATTATCCATTTTCTCCTTTGTATCAGTATATTTCTTTCCCTCTTTAGTATGTAGCTCTTCTTCAACCTGTGATTCCCCTCTATCATCTGGCCCCTCTGATCCTGTATGAGCTTCTTCCATCTTCTCCTCACTAGTGACATTTGCTTCTTTCTCCTATTCTTGTGAGCTCTAAGGCACCGAATCATTGTGGGCCGATGGTGAGGGCATGTGAACTTGGAGAGGAATATTAAGTGGGGGAGGTGTAGGAGACATAAGGGGAGTGGTTGAATGAACTAGTGGAGGTGGAGTTAGAAGGGGAACATGGGATGAAGAAGGTTGTTGGGGTAGTGGAGTGGTTTGTACTGGAGTGGAAAGTGGAGTGGTAGGAGGCTCTTGAAGAAAAAATGAAGGTGGAGCTAGATGCCAAGGTGGAGGCAAAGGTGGAAAGGATGAAACCAAAGGGACCTATGTAACTAAGTCTTCTTCAGAAGTGACCCCAATAGAAGAGTCTTTATCTAGCTCTGCAGTCTCCTTTTGGGCCTCGACCATCTCAACATCATCTTGTTCTTGAGGCTTTTATTCTGCGTCCTCTCCCATACCACTGAAAAGGCTTGTGAGTAGAGTGGGAACTTATTGCTCAGACTCCTTGAAGCCATGCAATCCTGCAAAATCTATGATGTCAAACTCATCATCACCAAGGGCATCCAAATTTATTGGTTGTCCTTGTGTAGCCCCTTCAACATTCTTAGGATCATCATCCATCACTCTCCTTATCTTCATGAATCCTACGGACCGAGTTCTCTTGCTAAGAGGCACCTCATGTAGTTCATCCTTATGTTCCTCCAACAGGGTGTCCATTTGTGTGGGTGTTGAGCCTTTCTTTCTCTTGTAGACATGGCCCTTGATTACTCTGGCCGACTGGGATCCTATGATTTTGAACTTTGTTTTCTTGGCCGTGTTTGGAGAATTGTGGCTGCTAGATGAAGGCATATCTAGTGGCATGATGCTCCCTATCATTCTGGTCTTGACCTTCTTAGAGTGAGTAGCCAGACCATATGCAGTGGGACCCTCATGCCGATATATAGTTTTTGGCTTTAGAGGAGAAGCCTCTTTGAATTGTGACTTTAGAACCTTTTCTCCCTTCTTCTTCTTTTCTCAAGAGGGTTGCTCCAGGAGTTGTTTCATTGGGATTGACTTCATTGGGAAAGGATGGGAAACCCATGATTTGGTTAACTTGACCACATGTTAGGCTCTGAACTCCATATTATCATTTTCATCTTGATCTATCTCCGCATTCAGGATAGCCCTTGTGTACACCTTGTCTATGTTATATATAGAATCCAAAATGTTGTTAGAGTTAGCATCCACTGCCTTCTACAGAATCCTTAATGAGAGAGTGCCTTGTACCAGTTCCAGAGTCATCCAAAAATAGTCATAGACTCTTACTTCATAGTCATCCACACAATTTTCCCAATGGTCCTTGATATGTAGTTTATGGATGTAATATCTCCCCATTATGTCACTGTATGTACTGATAGGATCAAAATGAGGCCTCACCAGATTGTAGGTTAACAGTGGGAATTCATCCCATTCTCCATCCAGAGACTTGCAGACCTTCATGTTTGGTACGTAGTGGGGGCCGATGGAAATGGGAAAGTCCCAACAATGCTTCTTCTTATGTTTGATGTGCTCATGCACATCACATAATTGCCTGGCTATCTCTAGGAGAACTACCTTGTCAGAAGGATATCTTGGTAACTTCTTGGGTTCCAGGGTGCTTCTCGCCACTTGAATGTAGGTGAAGGTTTGAAACTGTATATAGAATGCCCCAAGGGCCTTCACTTTTGCTGCTGCTTCTATGGATAATCTCTTGGCATAGTCTCCCTCAATGGAGCGCATGATGGTGATTATGAAAGCATCATTGACTATTTTGAAGTCCGGGCTATTATGTGTGTAGAAACCTTTCCTCACTAGTTGAGGATATAGTGTGAATGGCTAGGTGTTCTATTCTCCTATTGCCCCAACTTTGATCAATCCTGGGTAAAATTCCCTAGTGGCTAGCATGTACATGACATAAGATGTCATGTAGAAATGATGATCTATCTTTACCTGCACCAGTTGCTCATCCAGATTATCACTTAGAATAGAAGCCCAATCGAACCCCGCTTGCCTTTCTCTTATCTTCTGGATTAATAAGATCATCCATGGCTCCAACTATGAAGACTTTGCCAACACATACACCCTGCTGATCATTGTTATTGCAACCTGAATGTCTTCCTGCATATATCCTCTCCTCATGTCAATCCTGTCCAGTCTATTTTTGGGCATGGCCTGGATGAGGTACTCATTGTTCACTATGTTATGGGCTTGTTGCACATCTTTGTTATAGAATTCCATTCCTTTGTTGCTATGAAAGTTAAAGAACTTATCCACCCCTTTTGGCAAATGGAAGACATCTTCGATGTTGTCTGGCCTGAGGTCCAGAACTACCTCGCCAACACTATTTTTTACATTGAGCTCATCAGGCACATAATGGCTGGCCAACATGTTGATTATGTATGATGACATGATAGAGACTAGGTGAGATGCCGCATTCACCATAGAGCATTGTACTAAGGAAGTGCAGTCCTCCGATCATCCTACCAGTTGAGCATATTTTTTTAGATAATCATTCCACCCCACGTTCCTGATTTCCATGTCTGTTATGTCTACATGTAAGTTAGTGACCTTGGGAGGTGGATGGTGTAATACCCCAAAAATGGGCTATAAGTTCATTAACCTCCTACATTGACAAATTAAACAAAATCAACATCGAAGTCCTAATCTAAGGCACATCTAAACATCATCGAATCATAATTGATTATCTTAAATTCTACATCGGGGAATATTCCTAGTAATATTCCTAATCATTATAATTATCTTTAATTTTATAATTATTTGGCAATAAATCACATTTATCCTAAAATTTGATTAATTAAATATTTTTCATATTTAATTAATTAGATTTAATATTTGCCACTTAATTGTTTAATTAAATTTAATTCTATTTATTATTAATTGTATTATTTAATTTTGACAATAAATCAAAATTCCTATGAATAATTGATTAAATTCTTATTTAATTAATTAAAGCATGTTGTCATTATTTAATAATATAATTTTTAATAAAAGTTTGGTAAAATAGTTAATTAACCCATAAATTAATTATTTTATTTCAAAAAGCAGTTAAGTTGAGAATAAATCACTTTATTTATTTATTAAATCATAATTACCCATGTGCACATTCAAGGACCAGTTAAACTCAAAATTGGAAAATCAATGCAAGTTGTTAGCTTTTTGAAACTCAACATCTTTTCGAGTTTAATAGTTGATCTAAACTTCTAATTCAAGTTGAACTGTGCTTTTGCATGATTTTTGTGACTTAATTATCTTTATTTAAAAATAACTCAAAAATCAAGTTGAGTTATTTGAGTGATTTATGGCTTTTTCTCATGCACCTCCAAAGCCTTGGATTTCTATAAAAACAAGGCTCAGCTCTTCATAATTCATCTCATATTTTGCACAATCACGCTGGAGAATTGGAATTGAAGAATCAAAGTTCTTGCGAATCGACATCTTTGTGAGATCAATCTTATTTTTGCATTCATAGCATATCAATTTTCAATAGCATTCATAGCATATCAATTTCATATTAGCATAGATTCATATCAATTTTTATCATTCTTATTGCATAGAAAATATCAAAAATATAGATCAATTACATTCAAATCCTTCATTTAGGTGCCGTCTAGGTCACTGATCTCGATTACAATCTGAGAACATCAATCTCGCACCTATTAGAAGGCAGTAAATCACTTGGTTAGATTAGATTTCAATTTTGCATGATTTTGATTATAGCTAACCTCTAATGTTTTACTGAAGTGTTGTGTCTACAGATCAGGGACAATTTTCACACACACAGATGGTACCCTTTGAATTGATATTTCATTGCAGGTGATGCTACTACTTTCTCGTCCATATTTGCAAAGAGCAGAAGCCATGGATTAGTAATATGATAGAAAAAATTTCAAAAAGAAAAGTACATTATTAGAATTAAGCTCAAAAGGGGCCACAAAAGGTATTTTCGGCCTTTTAGACTTTTGGGGGTGTGGGACCTCCGAAAGGCCGACAAGGCCGAAAAGAAGCTTTGAATTTGATTTGAAAACTCCTCATTTGGCTCTTTCAGCGAATCAGAGGAGAGGAACCTCTTGTAGGCCGAAAAGGCTGAAATGGCCAAAAAGATGCCTTGGGTTTGCGCTTGAAGAGTTTCGGTGAGCCGAGGAGAAAACAATCTTCGGCGTGCGAAAAAATGAAAAGGTCGAAGATGCCAAAAATTGTACTTGGCATGCTTAGATGATAGGTTGGTCTTTTGACATTTCGGAGGATAGTGTGTTTTAGTGTGTGACAATACTATAATGCTGAAAGATGCTCAACACTTGGGAGAAACCGTCCCTCTGCAAGCTTAGAAAGTTTCGAACCCCGAAAGTCTAAAACTAGGGTTTCTCAGTTGGACTAAAAATGAGTTTGACGATGAGTTTGACCACAAACTCTCCAAGGGGATGCAAGGTGACTACCTTGGTGATCCCTGAGGCTGAAAAGGCCGACAAGACACAAACTAGACCTAAGGGAAGGGGCCGAAAAGACCCAACAAGACAAATGCTAAGCTACAACAGGCCCAAAAGGTCAAAAAAGAAGAAGCCTAAACTATGACCGAAACAAAAACAAAAAGAAGAGGGGGAAGAACACCAACCCAAAGAACGATGAACATGAAGATGAAGAACAAAGACGAGAGACCAAGATGAAGAAAAGATAGCAAGCGACGAGCAAAATGGGCTGGAGGTGAGAGATAGAGCACAAGAAGTGAATTAAAAAATCTAGCCTCTTGCTTATATAGGCAAAAACTGACTAATGACATCATCATCCTAGGAATCAACCTTTTGACCATTTTAGGGGTTTCGAACCTTCGAAGGCTAAAAGCTCTAAAAGGCTGACTCCCTTACAGGAGTCAGACCTCCAAAACTTCAGACCTTCAAAAAGTCTAAAAAGGTGCCTGGGCTGAGAAGGATGAAAATTGAGTGGCACCCTAACCCTTCGCTCCTCCAGCCTTTCGCAAGCGTGACAAGGTTGAAAAGGCCAAAAAAATAGACAAACAACTAAAAACAATAACAAAGGCCGAGAATCAAAACAAGCAAAAAGTAGAAGGGGGGCTCCTGAGGCCAAAAAAGGCTAAAAGGGGGGCGTGGTTGTGGGACCACAACAAATAGCCCCGACAAAGAAAAAGAAACAACCCAAGCTTCCTAGAGCCAGTCCGCCTGGAGGCAATCTCACCTTACAGTGAGCAAAGTACAAAATCTTTAGACCTAACATATTTCTTATCATCATCAAGATGGAAAAAACCATAATGTCTGCATCCAGTGTGTGAGCACATGTGTTCAAATTTCCCTAGAAATCCCTTGCCATAAGCTCCCACTGATGATCAACCCATCATTGCCAGATCACTTCCCACTAATCCAAAGTTAGCCATAAGTAAATTTAACCTTTCTCTAATGCCATGCGAGCATTTATAGCCTCGGTAGAGGCTGCTAAAGTCACCCTTTCCCAACTGTACATGAGCTTTTAATGGAAATTTTAAACTTCCTTTGGAGGGCTCTTAGACTCAATTTGCATCAGCTTCAAAACTGACCCTTTGAACCATTGCATTCTGAATAAATTTGCCTTTGATTTTGTTCATCCGCTACTTTGGTATTCCTTGCAGTTTTTTAAAATATTGTTCCTTTGATCTATTCTATTCTATTTTTATTTTTTTTGGAACCGGGACAATGCTTAGACTGTGCTGCCCTAGCTTTGAGCATTCCTTTGTTTATCTCATCTTTATGCATTCCTCCTTTTACTTTCTTTCTCTTTTCTTCTAGTCTATATTTCAGCTAGGAAAGGGTTATGACTTTTAGGCTTCCTTCATGACCATGGGCATTTCCTAATGCTGATTGGAATCCTACCTTGAGAAGCTCATGGCTTGGGATCTCCTTTAAATATGCGTTAGTGTTGAGGATGGTTGATTCGAATAAACTCCTCTGAGAAGTCTAAAAAGAAAATGCCTTACCTACGATCACTGTCTCTAGCTCATTGCAAGATGGTACTACCTCAAAGATTTTGACAATGGGAAACCTTTATCTATTGCCTGGACTACCTAGAATGGACCACTAAAACTTGAAAGCATTTACCTCTTGCAAACAAAGACCCAAAGAAAAGACACAGATGACAAGACTGAAAGAAAAAAAGAGAGTAAAGTACAAGAATATACAGTAATATACAAGGGGCCAGTCAAGACCCAAAAAATTGCTTCAGAAACTGGCCATTGACTGGCAATGGGACCAATTCTCTGTCAAGATAAATAATCCAAAAAGTATTCTCTCCTAGAATCTCTGTGATTTGGAATGGGCCTATCCACAAACATTGGAATTTGGTGTGGCTACTCGGTTTCTCTTTTGCTTTGTCCCACATTAGGACTAGATCAGAAATTTGAAAGGCTTTTATGGTTGCTCTTTTATCAAACCATCATTTGACAATAGCTTGGTGTTTGGCCACATGTTCTAGAGCCATAGTTATTTTTTCTTCAAGGTCCAGTAAGTTCATCAGATGAATCTGCACCCGGTCCTCACCCTCGACGTATTGATCCATGAGTCTTAGAATAGGGATTTTTAGGTTCATTAGAAAGATGGGTTGCAGAACATAGACCAACTATTAGGGAGACGTCCCCAAAGCGTTCTTAATTCTCACTCGATCTGTCCATAGAGCATATTTCAACTAAGTGTGCCAGTCTCTCGGATTGTCATCTAAGAGATGCTTGATTACCATTGTTAAGTTCTTGTTGGTTGACTCAGCAACTCCATTCCCTTGCGGGTAGTAATTGGATGAGAATTTTAGAATTACCTAGTTTTTGAAGGCCCATTGAATGAGACTTGCAGATGAAAAGTAGGGGCATTATCACATACCAAGAAAAAAGGCATGCCAAACCTCATGATGATGAACTCTTCTAGGAATTTGGTGATCACCTCAGTGGTACAATTTTTCATAACCTGTGCCTCTGTCTAGTGCGTGCAGTAATCGGTTGCAGTCAAGATGTATGAGTGGCCTGTAGAGGATGGAGGATTGATCATTCCCACAAAATCTAGCCCCCATTAGGTGAATGGACGCACTTCATATACTGGTTGTAGGGGCATTGTTGGATGTTTCTCTTGAATGGCACTAGTTTGGGAAACATGGAAAGAGCGCACATGCTCATGAGTATCTTTGAACAAAGTTGGCCAGTAATAGCTAGATATCAGTATCTGATGAGTTGTAGCTTCTGCCAATCCATGCCCAGTACCATACTTATCATGACATTTTGTGAGAACCTGTCTAGCTTCTGTTTGATCTAAACATCGTAGGTACATTCCATCATAATTGCATTTGTAGAGCTTCCCATTTTTCAACATGTATGAACTACTCTTATTCTTAAGTGCTCTCCATTGGGAACCATTCAATCCATCTGGGCAACAATTTTGCAGCAAGTAGTAAACTATGTCTTGATACCATATGTCAGTGAATAATCCTTCATTGGTGTACACCTGGCACACCAAACCTTGTTCTGTTTCGGCCATCATCTTGGTAAGGCCTTGACCTCTCACCAATCTCATTGGTTGGATCTCAATGTCAAATTCTTGTAATATTGACATCCATTTTCCCCTTTGTTCTCCTAGTTCATTTTGCATCAGTAGAGACTTGACTGCCAGATCTGGAACAATAGCAATGACTTTGCTCTGAAGGATATAGTGTCTAAATTTCTTAATAGCCTTAACCAAGGCAAAAGATTGTTTATCCAAATTTGGATATTTGAGCTTTGCATTTTTTAGGGGATAGCTCATGAAAGCTATCGACTGTTCATCTTCTCCTTCTTTCTTCTGTGTGAGGATTCCTGCACATGAATGTTCTGAAGCAAAGGAGTAAACCTTGAATGGTAGGAGATAATTGGGTCTGACTAGGACTAGGGTAGTGGTGATGGATGTCTTGATTTCTTCAAAAGCCTCTTTAGCCTGAGTGCTCCATTCAATTTTAGCATCTTTCTTCAACATATCATTTAATGGACGCACTATTTTTGCAAACCCACTGATGAGCTTCCTGATGAAGTTGATTTTCCCAAAGGACTTCAACTCCTTCCTGCTATTTGGAAAAACCAATTTGAGGATAGCTTCGACCCTCTCAGGGTCAACTGAGATGCCTGTCTCAGATATGATGTGCCTAAGAAGCTTGCCTTGAGTCACCCCAAAGACACACTTCTTAGGATTTAAAGAAATCCCATAACGTCGACACCTCTTCAAGACCTTTCGTAAATCTTCAATGTGGTCTGCACGGTTCTTGGAAAAAATAGTGAGATCGTCCATATAGATAACAATGCATTTGTTGACCAGACCCTTGAATGCCTTGTCCATAGCCCATTGGAAAGTGTCTCCCACATTGATTAGCCCAAACGACATATGACGATAAGCAAATGTTCCCCACTTAGTTGTGAAGGCTGTCTTTAGGGGATCCTCTTCCTTTACCATGACTTGATTGTACCCTGAGTAGCCATCTAGAAAAGACATCATCTAAGAACCATTGACTACCTACAACACTTCGTCAAGGGATGGCAATGGGTAATTGTCCTTTTAAGAGGACTTGTTCAAGTTTCTGAAGTCCACACAAAGCTGAACCTCTCTACTTTTCTTCCTCACAGGGACAAGATTGGCGACCCAAGTTGAATGCCGAATGGGAAAAATTATCCCGGTGTCAAGAAACTTTTACACCTCCTTTTGGATTACTAGCTCGATCACAGGGTTCATTGGTCTTTGTCTCTAGTAGAAAGGTTTATCATCTGGATTCAAAGGAATGTTGTGAATGATAATGTTGGGATCATAGGTTTTCAAATCTTCATAACACCATGCTATGACATCTTTGTATTCAGTGAGTAACTCGACCATCTATTTCTTTTCTTCTGGTGTGTCGAATTTGCCTATGCAAACTTCACTGGGTTCGAGTTGCGTACCTAAGTTGTAGAGCTCACAATCATCTCCACCCACTACTTGTGTTTTCCCTCTTTCCCAAGCATGTTCATCTTTATCAAAAATTATCTCTAGAGCTACCATACCTTTCAGAATGGAATTGGTTTTCAAGTTCAAAATCCCTAAGTCATTTGACTCTTCTATTTCATCCTCTTCTTCATCAATGCTTTGCTTGTCAAAGATCCCTGCGTTCATAATGAATTCTAATATTTGTTGATCATCTTGAAATACCTAGAAGTTTTTGATGTTGTTAGGGACAGCCGGTACAACCACTAGTTCCACGGAGAATTTCTTCAATTTGGATTTCTCTAGCAGTTGTAAAGAGCTTGCAGATATTGCTAAAGTGTCGGCTACAATATTCTTTCTTCTTAGGACACTCTGAATGTTAAAAGCTTCAAAGTCCTTTATTAAATCCCAGACACAATTGCAGTATGAGATGAATCATTTGTCAGTGCAGGAATACTGGCTCTTGATCTACTGGACTATCAATTGTGAGTCACCTTCTACTATTATTGCTTTCACTTTCTTCTCATGTGCTAGGAGGAGACCCTGAACTAGAGCCTCATACTCAAAAATGTTGTTGGTGCAGTAGAATTGCAATCAGTAGGTAGCATTATATGAGACCTCACAAGGGTTGAATAATTTGATCACAGCTCCTGCTCCTAGTTTACACTTGGAGCCATCGAACTAAAGTTTCTAGACTAAATGATTTTTATTGAAAGATGTTTTAATTTGGGTTTCCAAAGTTATCTCTAGTAGAGATGTCTTGATTTGGGGTTCTATAGGGGCTGCGGGTGATGATAGGCCTTTGGTATTTGGAGCTTCCAATTTCTCCTCGTCTAAAAATTCTCTTTTTGAAAGTGGAACCCACTTCATCTTTTATTTTTCCTTGACATTGTGCCACACATTGTGACATGGAAGTAGGCAACCATCATCAGAAGAGATCCACTCTTCTTGTATAAAGCGTTCAAATATGGGACCTTGAGGTTCTTCACTGAGGGGAGATCCATCCTCACTTGAATGCATCATTTCATCCCTTATAGCCCTGGATGCACTAGACATCTAACTTATTACTTGGGCTACTACCTCCTGACAGTCTTGGCATGCAAACTTGGAATGGTTTGTTTGATGAAGACGACAATACCTTGGTAGCATCAATATGTTTGGGTCAGAGTCTTGGCCAAGATGCCTCATGTTTCTCATCATGCCATTTATGAATTCTGTGAGAATATCCTTAGGGATCTAGGTACTTACTAACCCCTAGACAAGGCTATTGTTCGAGCCTTCTTCTTCCTTGAGATGGAATGTAAATGCCTTGTCAAAATGATACACTCCCAAATCATCTTGTGAGAATAAGACTTTGTTTGGGGCATTGTACTTAGTTATCATTTGTTTGAGCTTGGGCTCTGCATCAATCTTAATCTGGTTATTGATCCCTTTCCATGGCAACCAAAGTTGGGTAAAGTCCGTAGAGAACCATACTCTCAAAGACTGGGTCCATTCTCTATTGAGAAACATGCCATAAGTTTCTAGGATGTCCACCACATGTATGTCAATGCAATCTTAGATTTTGGGGTCAGCTGTCAATTGTATGCATGTATCCTTTAAGACTCTAATGACTCTAACCTCTATTTTGTCAAGTTGGATCACCACCCTGTTAGTTGACTGGGGGCTCATTCCCAACCTTTGGCATATAGACAATGGAATCATATTACATGAAGCCCCTAAGTCAATCAAATAGTTGTGCAAATTCCTTCCAAATATCTTGAGGCTAAGAAAGAATGGGGGTACTTCTACCCTATCCTTGAACATAGTCGGCATTGTCTTTGCAACATTCACATTGGATACGTTCCTGGTGTTATTTCTGGATGAGGCTGATTTGGAATGATTTAGGGACTTCAAGAGAGCCTCTCTTTGAGTGGGACAAATTTGCAACATATCATACATTGACATATTTGTTCTAACTTTCTTCAGTTCCTCTATTGTGTTGTATTTCTCATTGGCCCATAATGGATTTTTTAACATAGTAGGTTGGTGTTGTGTTGTCTGAACAATAGTGGCACCGGGTCCCCTTGGGGGCATAGGATTATTGCTAGCCTTTGGATCAGGTAGAGTAGGTTTCATACCTAGGGGAATGCCATCCATTAGAGGTTCTCTTCTACTTCTTAGGTTGTAGGTATTCCTATTATTGTTCTAGAAAGCATGGACCTCAGAATACTCTAACTGATTGTCTTGGTTGAATGGGAAGACAAATTCTTCCTTTGCAGTGTTATCGACTGGGGTTCCCCCCGTACTTGGATCATATGAGTCAAAAACCATGGCACTAAAGTGAGTCTAAGAACTCTATGGATGGTGGGCTTGCTAGTTATCAGACTCGCCCCTATATTCATAATCTGGTTGGTGCATGCTAGGACCTTGGGTAAAGTTAGATTTTGATGAGCTAAAGAAATTGGCATTGTCTACGGGTATGCTCCCATTATTCAGATGTGTGTTCCATGTTCTATTTGTCTGTTGTTGTCCAAACTATTTGCCTTGAGAGCCATTCCCATAACCTCCTCCATTGTTATTATTGTTGTTGCTGTAGTTTCCATAATTATGATTCTAATTTTGAGAGTAGGTATTCGGGGCAGCAGCTGGGCATTGGTAATTTCCTTGATTCAGAGAGGGGTTGAGCTTCATCTGGGTGATTTCTCTAGTTAACTAGGACAATGTCTTCTTCATAGCATCTAATGTGTTAACTAGAGCATGGTTTGGCTCATTTGGGACATCAAACTTTTGCTCACACAAGGCGGTCTTATGTGTATCATACCCTGGGTATGTGATAGCAAGTGGTGGGGCAACAACATATGGAGTGAGTACCGAGTTGAGCCTTGGTGCCTATTGCACCAAAACTTGATTATTCATTGCGAATGAACCAGTCATAGCAACATTCCCTATTGTGGGTGGAATGCCATAATTCCCCCGCACTTGTGTTTCCATTTGTTGGGCAAATGTGATGGCTTCATTACATACTTTTTCCAATGTATCTATGTCTCTTGGTGGCAGCCTTTTCAGAAATATAGACATTAACAGGTCTAAGGCTTGTAGGTACACTTGTATGGAAGCCCCAACTGGTATGGTGTAAGGGGCCTCAAGCTTCTGATACATTTTATGAAAATGATGGTTGAACATGGCAATAGATTCATTGAGGTCCTTCCTCACCAAAATGAACTGGTGATGGATAGTTGCCGAATCCACATATAATTTGAATTGATTAAGGAACTTCATCTCAAATTCATTCCATGTGGCAATAGACCTGTGTAGAAAGTTCAAATACCAATTATATGCAAATTCCCCTAATGTGTAGGGGAAGAGGCAACATATGACATCTTGATGAGCAATCTCTTTTCGATTGCATAATTCCTTGAAGGCGTGGATGTGTTCTTCTGCTGTCTTGGATTCTCCATAGATGAAGCGTGGGCATAATTTCTCAGGATTTTTGGGTAGCTGATGGAGTTCTCCTTGTAAGTTCATTGGTGAACTTTGGGCATTTGTGAAAAATGCCATTGGAGCTGGTGGTGGAGGAGCAGCAGACGGGGCAGTAATGGTTGGAAATGGAGGAAGATTTAGATGATCTGAAGTACCCTCTCCATGCTTTGTTCTGTTGCTACGAGGTCTACAAAATTTTGTAAGTTCAAGGAACTCCCCTTTGTTGGGTGAGGATCTAAGGACTCGTTGAAACCTCTTAGGAGAGAATGATCTAATATTCTAGGGTGTCCCTTTTGAGGGCCCTCCTTCTGGTGCCACTTCTGTTGGGCATCATTTTTACACGAAGACAATGGCTAGGAATTTACATGAGAAAATTCCTCTCTTGGAAGACTGATGGAATAAATCTCAAGGTTCCTTCTGGTTGGGTCTCAACCACTTGGATAGCTCAACCGAAGACAAATGTGAATTTGTTAACAAGGAGGCCTTTGCTAGTTCTTCTCTCAAGGGAAACTGCAAAACAAACTTTGGAATTCCACAATATCTCTCTTTTTTTATATGATTTTCAGATTTAGGAATAGAAATAATGCTGTTTAATTAATCTACTAAAAATAACTTGCAAGGAGGGTTAGAAGATGTAAGGTAACAAGAGATTTTGAATGAAATCATGAAAAAGAAACCTAATGGACATATGCTAGCATCACACCACTATGTGAATTAAATAACCAAGAAGATGAAGAAACTCACAAAGGAGAGATCAAATCATGCCATAATCTTCAGCTAAATAGATTTAATCATCAACAGAATCAAACAAATGTAGATGTATGATAAGCCAAAACTCATCAAATCATGAAGCCACTCCAGATGTGCGCACATGTGAGACAAGTTAATCTTCAAGCACCAAAGAATAATATTCTCATAAATTCATCACAACAGAGTAGTGCAATACCAGCAAACACCAAATTAAAAGATCACAGACTTAAAACCATTAAACAACCAATTGGCTCTTTGAAATAAAGAATGAGCAAATCACACATTCACAAATTTCACATAGATAGTAGATAAATCACACCATGAATGAAGCACCAATTGTATATGTTATATTAATGATCAAATCGACCCTCATTACATCGTTCTGTTACAATTTATAGAGCCATGCTCTTATTTTCATAGCTAGGGTTTAGCTACAACTAAAACTTGAAAGCAAATCTAAACTAGAGATTGCATTAAAGAAACTACTTCAAAAACTTAGCTAAACTATCCTAGCACAGAATTAAACCTCGTGCATTACAAAGCTTTGAATAAATTATGCATTAGATAACTCAAAATGGAGCTGGAACTTGTGCATGCACTTGATAATCTTTATGTTTTTGCCCTTGATCCTTGGTTCTGACTTCTCCACATAGAACCAATTGGAAGAGAACCCAAAATCATGCACAAATGATCCTAAAAATGAAGCCCAGATGATTAGAAAATGATCTCTGAGATAACTAGAGTTAACTTTCAGACATGCCAAAAAATGCCCAAATCCTGACAATTGGTCCCAAAGAATCAAGGCCCAAAATTGACTAAGTACTAAGTCCTCCACCTCTAAAATTTTATACTTTGGACTTGTCGATGGTCGAAAAATCCCTAGGGCCGAAATGTTGAAAATCAGGCTCTGCAAAAATGACTGTGTCAAAACTGGATTTTTGTACACAAAATTTTGGCTGAATTGGGACTGAATGCTCACTGGCTGGGAGGCACTTCTAGATTTTCCTTCTTGAATCTATCCATAATCTCTAGCACCTGATCAAAGTCTAACATCTTAATCCCTTCAAGCAAATCCTTCTATCTATCTCGAACGTCAACCAACTCTTTTGCAAAACCCTTTATTTCTTCTTCACGAGATAGGATTTTCTGAATCTCCTCCTTTTGATAAAATATTTGCTGGAGGTCTTCTTTAGTCTTCAATCCTCAAAATATCGCTAGGTGTTGGTTTATGATATCATTCATTGATTACATAGTTTTCTCATCTTCTTCATCAAACAGATCTAGGTCCAGGGCCTCAAAGAACTTCTACAACTTTTCCACATAAAATGTGTCGTTGCCCCTTTTCTTGTTTAATCTCTTGAAGACCTTTTCAAATATGGCCAAAGTCATTGTTATCTCCTTGATCCACTACTCAAAACTATCTTTCTCTGATCCTTCATATATCTTCACCAAGACTTGGAAGCGTTGCTTCCTTATTATTGTTAGCTCATCCAATACCATTTGCCAGTTAAGGATTGTTTCTTCTACACCATTTTCCTCATTCATGATTTCCATCAAGGAAGTTATTCCCACCAAAATGCTTCAAAAGGGCCTTAGAATCCTCCTAAGAGATAGACTAGCAAATTGTTCAAAATCCAGCTTCCAATCGGCACAAGCCTGTATGAAAGAATGTGGAACATCTGTATTTATTTCCCCTCTCTTCTCCAAAATTTCCTATAATGAGGCCTCAGGGTTATCTGGGTCAATTGGACCTACTGTCTTCAAAATTAATCTCTTCATAGCTTCATTCTACTCTACCAAAGCTTTTACCCTTTCTTCATCTTTATCCATGAAGCTGAGAGCATGCTTCAATCCTAAAGTAGCCAATGTTTTGCTACCTTCTCTGGTGGGCTCCCCCAAGTTTACCTCCTCCAACACATAGTCATCTGGAGTGATCTCACTTGTACTGACATCCATATTGGGAACATCCACCTGTGCCTTCCACCTACCCACTTGATCTTGTGTTACATAGGACAATGTTCTAGCTCAAGCAATTGATGCTATTTGGTGGAAGGCTCACCCTAGTATGGTCATATTAGCCTCATCATCTATGTACACTCTGACCCTTGGGCTATATTTCTTTGGTAAACCATGTGGGCTTTGAGAGTGCATTCAATGGCTCATAAGGAGCAGCCAATGTGGAAGGAGTTGTTGGGTGCTCTATCCCTATTTCCTCTTGACTTTCCTTTTCCTTTTCTTTTTCCCGTTCATCTCTAGTATTTTTTTCACCTTCCTCCTATGTGTGTTCCTCTTCATCAGTTTTTTGCTGTTCATCAACCATTTGCTCCCATGTATCAGTATATTTCTTTCCCTCTGTAGTACATAGCTCTTCTTCAACCTATGATTTTCCTCTATCATCTGGCCCCTCTAATCCTGTATGACCTTCTTCCATCTTCTCCTCACTAGTGACCTCTACTTCTTTCTCCTATTCCTATGAGCTCTGAGGCATTGAATCATTATGGGCTAGCGGTGAGGGCATGTGAACTTGGGGAGGAATATTAAGTGGGAGAGGTGTAGGAGACACAAGGGGAGTGGTTGAATGAACTAGTGGAGGTGGAGTTGGAAGGGGAACATGGGATGAAGAAGGTTGTTGGGGTAGTGGAGTGGTTCATACTGGAGTGGTAGGAGGCTCTTGAAGTGGAAATGAAGGTGGAGGTGGATGCCAAGGTGGAGGCGAAGGTGGAATGGATGAAACCAATGGGACCTGTGTAACTAAGTCTTCTTCAGAAGTGACCCCAATAAAAGAGTCTTTATTTGGCTCTGCAGTCTCCTTTTGGGCCTCAGCCATCTCAACATCATCTTGTTCTTGAGGCTTTTGTTGTGCATCCTCTCCCATACCACTGAAAAGGCTTGTGAACTAAGTGGGAACTTGTTGCTTAGACTCCTTGAAGCCATGCAATCCTTCAAAATCTACGATGTCAAACTCATCATCACCAAGGGCATCCAAATTTATTGGTTCTCCTTGTGTAGCCCCTTCAGCATTCTCAAGATCATCATCCATCACTCTCCTCTTCATGAATCCTACAGATCGGGTTCTCTTGCTAAGAGGCACCTCATCTAGTTCATCCTCATTTTCCTCCAACATGGTGTCCATTTGTGTGGGCGTTGAGTCTTTCTTTCTCTTGTAGACATGGCCCTTGATTACTCTGGTAGGCTTGGGTCCTATGATTTTGAACTTTGTTTTCTTGGCCGTGTTTTTAGAATCATGGCTATTGGATGAAGGCTTATTTGGCGGCGTGATGGTCCCTGTCATTCTGGTCTTGACCTTCTTAAAGTGAGTAGCCAGACCATATTCAATGGGATGCTCATGCTGATATACAATTTCTAGCTTTATAGGAGCAACCTCTTTGAATTGTGGCGTTAGAACCTTTTCTCCCTTCTTCTTCTTTTCTCGAGAGGGCTGGTTCGGGAGTTATTTCATTGGGACCGGCTTCATTGGGAAAGGATGGGCAACCCATTATTTGGTCAACTTGACCGCATTTTGGGTTCTGAAATCCATATTATCATTTTTATCTCGATCTATCTCCGCATTCAGGATAGCCCTTGTTTACACCTTGTCTGTGTTATATATAGAATCCAAAATATTGTCAGAGTCAGCATCCACCACCTTCTATGGAATCCTTAATGAGAGAGCACCTTGTGCTAGTTCTAGACTCATCTGACAATAGTCATAGACTCTTACTTCATAGTCATCCACACAATTTGCCCAATGGTCCTCAATATCTAGTTCATGGACGTAATGTCTCCCCATTATGTGGCTATATGTACCGATAGGATCAAAATGAGGCCTCACCAGATTGTAGGTTAATAGTGGGAATTCATCCCATTCTCTAGCTAGAGACTTGTAGACCTTCATGTTTGGCACGCAGTGGGGGCCGATGGAAATGGGAAAGTCCCAATAATGCTTCTTCTTATGTTTGATTTGCTCATGCATGTTAGAGAACTACCTGGATATCTCTAGGAGAACTACCCTGTTAGAAGGATATCTTGGTAACTTCTTGGGTGCCAGGGTGCTTCCTGCCACCCGAATGTAGGTGAAGGTCCCGAACTGTATATAGAATGCCCCAAGGGCCTTCACTTTTGCTATTGCTTCTGTGGATAATCTCTTGGCATAGTCTCCCTCAATGGAGCGTATGATAGTGAATATGAAAGCATCATTGACTTTTCTGAAGTCCGAGATGTTATGTATGTAGAAATCTTTCCTCACTAGTTGAGGATATAGTGTGAATGGCCAGGTGTTCTATTCTCCTATTGCCCCAACTTTGACCAATCCTGGGTAAACTACCCTGGTGGCTAGTAGGTACATGACATAAGATGTCATGTAGAAATGAGGATCTATCTTTACCTGCACTAGTTGCTCATCTAGATTATCACATAGAATAGAGGCCCAATTGAACCCCACTTGCCTTTCTCTTATCTTCTAGATTAATAAGATCATCCATGGCTCCAACTGTGAAGAATTTTCCAACCCATACACCCTACTGATCATTTTTATTGCAGCCTAAATGTCTTCCTGCATATATCCTCTCCTCATGTCAATTCTATCCAGTCTATTTTTGGGCATGGCATGGATGAGATACTCATTGTTCACTATGTTATGGGCCCGTTGCACATTTTTGTTATAGAATTCCATTCCTTTGTTGATATGGAAGTTAACGAACTTATCCACCCCTTTCAGAAAATGGAAGACATCTTCGATGTTGTTTGGCCTGAGGTCTAGAACTACCTCGCCAACACTATTTTTTACCATGCACTCATCAGGCACATAATGGCTGGCCAACATGTTGATTAAGTCTGATGACATGATAGAGATTGGGTGAGATGCCGCATTCACCAGAGAGCAGTGTACTAAGGAAGTGCTATCCTCCAATCGTCCTACTGGTTGAGCACATTTGTTTAGATAATCATTCCAACTCACATTCCTGATGTCCATGTTTGTTATGTTTGCATGTAAGTTAGTCACCTTGGAAGGTGAGTGGTACCCTTTGAATTGATATTTCATTACAGGTGACACTACTGCTTTCTCAGCCATATCTAAAAAGAGAAGAAGCCATGGATTAGTAACATGATAGAAAAAATTTCAAAAATAAAAGTACATTATCAGAATTAAGCTCAAAATGGGCCACAAAAGGTAGTTTTGGCCTTTCAAACTTTCAGGGTATGAGACTTCTGAAAGGCCGACAAGGCCGAAAAGGCCGAAAAGAAGCTTTGGATTTGATTTGAAAACTCCTCATTCAGCTCTTTCAGTGAATCAAAGGAGAGGAACCTCTTGCAGGTCGACAAGGCTGAAAAGGCTGAAATAACCAAAAAGATGCCTTGGCTTTGCGCTTCAAGAGTTTTGGCGAGCCAGGGAGCAAACAATCTTCGGCGTGTGAAAAAATGAAAAGGCCAAAGATGCTGAAAATCATACTTGGCATGCTTAGATGATAGGTTGGTCTTTCAACATTTCAAAGGATAGTGTGTTTCGGTGTGGAACAACACCAAAATGCAGAAAGATGCTCACCACTTGGGAGAAACCATCCCTCTACAAGCTTAGAAAGTTTCAGACCTTGAAAGTCTGAAACTAGGGTTTCTCAATCAGACTTGAAAATGAGTCCAATGGTGAGTTTGACCACAAAATCACCAAGGGGATGCAAGGTAACTACCTTGGTGATCCCCAAGGCTAAAAAGGCCAACAAAACACAAACTAGACCTAAGGGAAGGGGCCAAAAAGACCCAATGAGACAAACCCTAAGCTACGACAGGCCCATAAGGCCGAAAAAGAAGAAGCCTAAATTACGACCAAAATAAAAATGAAAAGAAGAGGGGGAAGAACACCAATGCAAAGAATGATGAACGCGAGGATGACCAATGAAGATGGGAGACCAAGATGAAGAAAATGCAACAAGCATCGAGTGAAACAAGCTGGAGGTGAGAGAGCGAGCGCAAGAAGTGAATTCAAAAATCTTGCCTCTTGCTTATATAGGTAAAAATTGACCAATGATGTCAGCACCCTGGGAATTGGCCTTTCGGCCATTTCAGGGGTGTCAAATCTCCGAAGGCTGAAAGCTCCAAAAGTTTGACTCCCTTTCGGGAGTCAGACCTCTAAAACTTTGGACCTCCAAAAAGTTTGAAAAAGGTGCCTGGGCTGAGAAGGCCGAAAACTAAGTGGCACCCTAACCCTTTGCTCCTCTGGGCTTTCGCACTTTCAGTCGAAAAGGCCAAAAAAATATACAAATAACTAAAAACAAAAATAGAGGCCAACAAGCAAGACAAGAAGCAAGCAGAAGGGGGGCCCTCGAGGCCAAACAAGGCTAAAAGGGGAGTGTGGTTGTGGGACCACAACATGTTTATTCTTCTGTATGCTATAATTTTGAGTAAAAAATATAGAAATAGAGGACTTGGGTTTTCACAATTGAGAATTGGTCTTATAGTACTAAGTCTCCCTTGTGAAAAAACTGGGTGCCTTTAACAATGATACACCACATGAAGAAAACTATGTCAAAATTAACTCCAAAGGATATGAGTAGGATGCCCTAGAAACATCCAATTCCTATGCCCTTGATAATATCTTTACTGATCCAAATAATATTCCCTTGGAAGAGAAACATGTTGAAAATCCCTCTCCTCCTGCAAAAAATTTTACTCATGCTTTGATCAAAGATTTTTGGGATCCTAATGATACCTCTACCCTGGGGATAACACTTGTAACCCAAGATTTGTACAATGTTGATGATAACATCAACATACATAAATATCCATATCTCAAAACTACAAATAGGAGAGGCATTTCATTTTCCACTGAGAGGATTGCTCATATAATATATCTCTTCAAAAATATTCAATCGAGATTCACTTCTAATGCTTGGTTTTAAAGATACCAATATTTAATCCTTGATCCTCCTTTATTTTTTTATCTCAAAGAAGGCTCATGATCTTAGACACAGATGATTTGGGAGAGGTGGGACCAATAAAAAATTAATGTAATTTCCAAGAGAATTTTTTTATTTCACGAGTTGTCCCACAAATAATTTGAAGAACCCAACTTGTTTTGTATCTATTTTATATTTTTCAAGTCATGTAACTCATCACTACAAAATCATATGATGATAGGGATGTTGAGGTATTTACTAGGAAGATAATTTGTTTGGAAACCTATTATTTCATAAATATGAATCTAAGTGTGTGGTGAGCTACATTAAATAAAAAAACCTTCAAATTTTCAACATTAATGAGTAGGTTGAATGTAGTTCCATAAAAATTCAAATTTGATTTGAAGGTAGGTGCTCTAGTATAGTAAATCTCCCAAGGGTAGTGGTGTTATCAACAAAAAAATTAGTACAATTTTAAATTAGGAAAAAGATAAATCCCTTTGAGAGCTCCATCTTGATACTAAGAGTGGATGAAGTGTCCTAATCCTTCAACCATAATAATGAATAAATAGGGGGATAAAGGATATCATTTTCTAATTACACTATATTACTTTAAAATATTAAAGGGTTTTCCTTGGATATGATAAACATAATGCCCATGTTTATGGATTTTAATTCTCATTCTATCTAATTGGGAGAAAAATTAAGGAAAAAATAATTAAGTAAAGAAAGATCCAAAATAACCTACCATAGACCTTGATAATATCCAATTACGTTACCTTCCATTCTGTTATAATGTGAAGTTGATTCTATTATTGTTGTTTTCATTAATGGTTGTCATTGATGTCAACATATTCGATGCATATAAGATGTTTAGATGTGGTTTGGTTATTTTGGTGTTGTATCGTCTTAAAATGGAAGCACTTCCATGTTAAGAGCATTTAGCCCTCCGAGTAAGTGGTTTGGGGTCATGTCAAGTGCCTTGATTGGGTCTTTGCATTTATCTAGTTTTTCTCCCCTTGTTCTGCTTCTCTCCCCCTTATTTCCATCCTTTTCCAGATAGTTTTCTCTAAGAATCTGGAGTTTCTGACTGTCTGGGTCAAAGATGACTTGGTAGGGTCAAGGATGAACTAGATTCCAACCTAGGTCAGGGATGACCCCAACCCTGACCTAGGGTGGAGTCTACCTCATCCCTGACCCTAGGTCCAATTTTTAGATTCTGGGAGTTACGGGATGTCGGGCTTTAGAAAGTTTCTTTTTCCCGCTTCCGGGTCGGCCATTTTGGGTTTTGGAATGGTAAATCCTTAAATTGCATTTAATTTGGGTCTATTTCTAGGGGTTAAGGTTAATTGGGATTTAATTCTCCAATGTCAGCCTCTCTAGAAGTTTGTGCCATAGATCACTATAAAAGGAAGCCTTCCTCTCTCATTTTCTCCATCAAGTTTTGGGAGACCATCAATTCATATCAAGTTTTGCAATCTCATCTCACAATCTCACAAGCAAGATCAAGCAAACATTCTATCAAGAATTTTCAAGGAAGCCTTCAAGCCCTCTTCTCCATTCAAGTTCTCCTTTGAAGATCAAGGATTCAAGCATTCAAGCCTTTGAAGGGATTTGGTTCAAGCATTCAAGATTCATCATTCAAACCCTAGATCTATTCATCATGATGGTGTGATCTTCCTTCAAGATCCTTTGTTGATCTTCAAGATCTATTCATTCTTCCCTCAAGGTGGATTCCAAGCGTACAATCATGGAAGTTTTGATTTACATTTGTTAATGTTATGTCCAAGCTTTCACATCAACATACTTGTTTACATTTGAAATACAATTACATATCTATTGAATATCATAGCTTCGTTGTTAGATCTACTTCTACTACTTGCTAGCATTCTCTATTTCAATTTCATTATTAAGGTTGATTCCAAACCGGGGTTTGATTCCAAACCGGGGTTTGACTAAGGCAAATCCCTCATCCAAAAAACAAAACCATTTTTCTTGCAGGTACATGTACAAGATGATGAATTAAAGTGTAGATCTGGATACCCTTTTCGCCGAACTTTCAGGATCCGTGAAAAGAATTTCCGTTGGAGCAGTTGGGTCAAGGATGACCTTCAGTGAGGGGTAGGATCCTACCCTAGGGTAAGACCTTGCCCTGCTATCTGGGTCAAGGATGACCTCCCTCAAATCAAAAAAATATTTCTGGGTTTTGTAGATCTTGCAGTTTCAATATAAGAATGCAAAAATCAATAGTTTCTGAGACTGTTTGATAGGGGTTTCAGCTGATTCTTTTTCGGAGGTAAGTACCTTTATTTCTTCATTTCAATATTAGTTTTCTACATTTACTTTCCATATCAATACAATTTCATGTATGTATAAAATATTGGTTTTGGGGTCTTTTTTATGTGCAAGCCATTGTTCTAGGACCCCGACCACATATTTTATCCTATTTAGGTGTATCGATAGAAGTGTGCAAAGATGATGTGCTTTAAATATTTTCACTTATCCATATCAGTGCTAGTTCCATTGATCATGCAACATATTGTGGATAATTTTTTTGGGTTTGGTCTTATCTTGGATGTGCTCTTTGTGCTTCAATTGATGCATTTAAATTGTATTATATAGATCCTATCCGTTGGTACCAAATATCTCAGAGATGGTGTAGTGTGTTGATTTGTGTGAGGCTATTATGTTGAGAAAGGTGGTCCATATTTCATTCCTTACCACCATGGGAATGCTTCTGTGTGACCTATTTCAAATTGGATTAGGCCAACCTTGTTATTGGAATGAGTTAGATAAGAAAGAAATGAATTCATTTTTTGATGCAAGCTTAAATGTGAGTATATGGGAAGTGAATGTGAATCTGATAATGGAATATTTGTGTGTTGATGTATATGTGAGTTGATGCAATCTATAGAAGACTATTATAACATTTTTTATTCCAGAGTATCAGTGATAGTGAGTTCAGTGGTGGATTCAACTTTTCATTTCTTATATTTTGGCAGTGAGCCTATTTATACTCGTAATGAGCCTATTTGTATTGACAATTAGCCTATCTTATTTTTAGGGTAGTTAGCCCATTCGACATTGAGACTAAAAAAAATGAGAAAATTGGCAGTGAGCCCTAGTAAAAATCACCTTAATCGGTCTTCATTTCATGAGAATTAGGTTCTCTATGGTTTTTTCCTAGTTTGAGTTTCCACATAAATTTTGGTGTTCATTGTTGATGGTTTTGTGCTTTCATGTTTATATATGTTCTAAGTTTCTAATTGGTTTAAGTATTTACTGATTCAATAAAAGTTTAAGAAAGAATTTGTGAATAACTGACTCACCCCTCCCCCCCTCAATTATTTGGCCTGTTCAACACATTCTCCCTATCAATCTTCAAAGAGTAGAGAACCTCATCTATATATATCATCTTATCCAAAATCTACTTCTTTAGATAAAATTTCCCTACTCCTAGGAAATAATTTTAGGAAGGAGCATCTCAAGTCTTTATATAATTATATCTTATTGATAATATTATAAAGATAAATAGGTCAATAATTTAAGAAATAAGTAACAATAGACTTCTTAGGGATAGGAACCACAAAGGTGCATTCAAAATCACTTAATAGTTTATCTAAGTTGTAAGAGCCATCTATATCCTTCTACACCCATTTCTTGATATATCTGAAAAGGGATGGAAAAATGAATCCTAAAGCTATCCCACCCATCTGCTCTATTGCCTTTTAACACGAGGACTATAAATCAATTTTCCTCATAGAAAGGATCAAGGAAAAAATTACTTTTATTCTTATAAATGAAGCTTGGAATAAGTTCTAAGATATAAGAATTGTCTTGCTACCAGTATCAATCACATTTTATAGCTATGCCAAAAAAAATTATTAGTTGCTTGTTATTCAATAGGCTTTCCTATGTGAAAAATCCTTCCACCAAGAAAGTCTCTCAGTACTTGAAACTTTTCATTGGGATATTTAGCATCACCAAAAATTGTTCATTTATCGTTCCCCAAATTCTGGAAGAATAAAGTGCAACAATGTTTGTTAACAATACAAACTATACTCAATGCATTTAATATTATTGCAATTGACATCTTTCACAACTGAAACATTAGCATGTTGCAAGTGATAAATACATAGAAACCAATTGGCGAAATTTCCATACGACATTGAAACAACAACATGTTGAATCATTAATGTCATCCCATGTCACCATGAGGATACTTAACTCCTATTTTTTCTTAAATTTAAGAATCCAAAGTGTTCCCATGCATATGTTAAATGACAAGAAACATATAAAATAGAATCTTCCCCTATTTTATTGGATCAACTTCTTAAAAAATGAAAAATAAGCATTGGAAAAAAGGAGGGACTAGGATAAGAAGCAATTGTTTATTATGAAAATGGCACATGGCTCTGCAAATTATTTTTTCTCTTTTTATGTGTCCTATTTTTTATCTAAATATTTTTTATTAATGATTTTGTTTAAATGTGGTTTTTAAATAATTCCTCAAAAAACAAGCAACAAAATTTCATAGGGCTACCTACTGCACAAATTGTTGCTAAAAAAATTGAGTAGCGGTTAGTAGTCAAAATAAGCTTAGTAGTTGCATGGGGACCTACCCTCATTCTTATGTTGTTGGTTTTTCTGTGCTCTTTGTTTTGATCCCATTCATATTTGTACTATTGTATGTGTAAATATTGCCTCTTTTTGTTGCTCCTAATGATACTCCCATTTTTCCACTATTTTCAAATCTGCTTCTTAGATTTTTCTTTTCATCCAGACATTATAATGGACAATGCTCCATCTAATGGCACTATTGTTGAATTGAACGATATTTCACAAACTAGGCATACCCAAATATAATAATAGTTGTAAGCATAAAAACTAGAGTGGTTCCAATATTTGTTATGTTGCCTCTGGACATTTTCACACACAAGAACAATGTTCTTAAGCCAGAAAGAACCGTGGAAAATCTAAGTGCCTTGAAGATTATTAGATATAGATAGGGATCCATTCCCTTTTAAAGCATATAGATACTCTATTGAAGGAAGGGAGGAGGGAAACCCTGTTGGTAGTAGTAGGATTCTCTCACCAAAACTCTATTGTATTATTTAAGTTGTGATAATCAACTGTGACTATTCTTCTATGAATTTGTAAATAGTCTACTCTTCAAAAATATGTCTACAAAGGTTTAGATTGACACTTGATTTTGACCAAAAAAAAGGGATTGTGGAAAGTGGTAGATGTATAAAGGCTGATTCCTATTTCTATAGAGAAATTTGAATATCTCAATGTTACCTTCTAAACTATCCCAACACTAGCTACAACATACATGGAATGGCTATGACGATAAACCATTTCCCTCCATCCTCCATGTAATATAGGGTTTTCCCCACATATTTCTTTAGCACAGATAAAGCCCTTGAAAGAAATCCAAAATACAATTGAGAGCTTTGCCCTCTATTTAGCACCATAATTTTCCAAGTAAGTTCATTTAAAAAATGGATTAATCTCATGATTTCTCCATGTATTAGTCATTTTGGACACATGTATTGATTTGTAATTTCATTGTGAATTTTATTTTTATTTTTTTATAGTTATAATTAATGTGGAATCCATTTTCAAGAGTGTTTCAATACTACTAATTTTGGCTCTAATCATTATGATAAACTCCCCAATATTTGTATCAACAATAAACCCTAATGTATGACCTAATCATATTTTGACAACCACCCGCAAAATATGAACTTCATCCTAAAATTTCATTTTCTACACATTATTGGGTTAAGAAGAATTTTTATTATTTAAAATTAAAATTGTTTCTTTCAACTTTTGTTAAGTGGAGAAGCAGTGACACAGCCCCACACTAAAATCCTTGTAAATGCAAGGCACCAATATTAGCAAGTGCTTCAATATTATATTTAATATACAAGGGATTTAACTTTACTAATGCCAGTTATATTACCTCAACAACCCATTTTTTATACACAAGTTGTTATCTAGTGTACACCAATATAAGTATTTAATCTCATCCTTTAAAAAACATATGCTTTATAATACAACTAATGAGTTTGAGCCCTTATTTGAAAGCGTTGGAATAATGCCTTGCGATATCCATAGTTTTTTTTCCTCCATATCAATTACCTATGAAGGAAAATCAATCTTTCTTGCAACTATGTCAACTTTGAGCAACATTGGATTTCCAATGCATGAGCTTGGTAAGATTTATAAAGAGCACCCAAACATGTAATTAGTTGTTCTTCAAATGAACTTCAAAATAAACTACAACTCTATGTGAATCTTGGATTCAATAAGGCTTATGTTTTAAGAATCATATTTTTTTGTCCATTAGTTCTTAATTATGATCTATATAGAACTTTCATGGCAATTATTTTTCCCAGTTGGAGAAAAGCGAGATTTTATGTTGGATGGAATTAAGTCTACACAAAAGAGGCAGTGTGTTAGAAAAATTGATGCTTTTAGTGGGTATTTATTTCTCTAGGGATGAGTAAAGTCATTCATTTCATAGCAAAAGTGATGGTCTCGTTAACAATGGTTCAGAAGAATCTTTATGCTCTATAATAGATTTTTTATCAAGTTGACAATATAGAAGGATATTTTTTTGAATTAAGTTATATTTTTTAAATATATGTGATGAAACATAGGCATTTAAATGGAAAAGTGGTTCTCAAGGTCATTCATAATAAAGTGGTATTTTTTTAGCCTATGACATGGTGAATAATAGAGTTCCGATTAATTTAAAAGCTCAAGTCCTATATTAGTAGTGGAAATCAGCTCTTGTTTTGAAAAAAACATCTATTTTAGATAAAAAATCATTGTAGTAGGAAAAGAAAGAAGCAAGAGGCCAAGAGTCCTAGTTTGTAATTAGGCTTCAAGGATTATTTTCCTTACTTCATTTGATACTATATTGGAGAACAACTCAAAATCTTCCCTATCAACTAATGTTGTAATCAATTTGTGATTCATATTGCCTT
Source organism: Chamaecyparis obtusa (assembly GCA_027943335.1). Classification (NCBI taxonomy): domain Eukaryota; kingdom Viridiplantae; phylum Streptophyta; class Pinopsida; order Cupressales; family Cupressaceae; genus Chamaecyparis; species Chamaecyparis obtusa. The sequence goes on from BSBK01002843.1 coordinate 78,070, forward strand.
GTCTATCTTTTTTTTGGATATCATCTTCTCAATATGACTATTATCATCCTTGTTCATGCTTAATCCTAAGCTTGACAATTCTATTGCAATGATACATGAGTTCTCTATAGCCCTTCCCACAAAATTTTCTACAACAAACTTTATATAGTCTACTACTAATTTGGCAGCTCAAAGGATAGGTTCTCCTTTACTGTTTTCTTTTGAATCAACTATTGCCTTATTTTATTTTTTCTTTTTTCTTTGAAGGACTCCTATCTTGTGAATCAAAAATTCTTTTTGATTCCATTTTCAAATGATTTTGATTTTGTATGAAGATTATAATTCATTTTCCTACATCATGCGTAATCAGTATGTGAGAGAAAACATGGTGGGTTGTGACAGACAAAAAATTAAAGTCTTTAAAACCTTGAGTAGGATATAGTCTTTAAAACCTTATGGTAAATTTTTTAAAATTCTCAAAATGTAATATTAGAATAGCTGATGACATTGTGTTTTGTATGGAAACTCTTTTACTAGAACACTCATGTTATTAATTATAAGGTTTTCTAAATATTTATTGTAGTAGCAATGGGTGAAATATATACGTATGGGATGTGAATGAAAAATATGACTAAGGATAAATAAAAAAATGGCTTAAGAGGTAAAATAGAGCGGTGAGTGTAAAAATATGGAATGGAGAAACAACTATGGGAAATAACGAAGTTGTCCATAATTTATTAGGAACAAAGAATTCCTTGCGGAGAAACCTTGAATAGTCGATTGAAAGGATTTTACAATTAGGGAAGGAGTAAAGCGATGATGGTGTGCCATAAAGATACATCATTTTGGGGAATAGATTCTTAAAAATCCTAGAAGCCTAGGGTAAGAGCATATTAAAGGAAATTTTTGCAATTACAAGATGGTTTTTGGGTAAGTGGTAAAGTTTACATGGAAGGATTGAATAAAAATCCCTACATTCACAAGAATAGAAGCTGATTTATTTGTGCTCCAAGATATACATAGTTCAAAATTAGTTGGTCAAGAGAGGAGAAAGGTAATTCAATTTGTTTCAAATTTAGAGGACCCTCCTTAGTGGCCAAGTATTTTTCTTGGTCATATATGAAAGACAAGATGTAGGACAATAGAATGGATAGGAGAATAGGGGACAAATATTTGGAGAAAGAATACAGTGGAACATATCAAGGGGAGAAAATTAAATCCAAAAGTAACACACATCATATGTATTTCCCCAATAGTAGCTCAATAGTCCTGACTAACAAATGGGGAACTCCTTTAAACCCTCAACTCCCAAGGAAATCATGGTCACAATTTCATTAGAAAATCAATGCTTGAAGAAACAATTTATGGGGAAAATTTAAGGAAAGGATTTATGGGGATAATCATAATAGGTTTGATTCAAGGAAGAAATGGAATCTAAAAGGTGATAGATTTTTATTGTTAGAACATAAAAGGAATAAAAAAAATTTACACTAAAAAGGATTACTTCAAGCAAGGAACTCTATAGAAGGGTGGCTTTCCAAAATAGAAATGGGTAAGAAAGAACTATGAATGGGAGACATGAAATATCCTAATAAAGGAAATTATAGATCAAATATTATATTAGAAGAAACCAAACAAGGATAAGTGAGGATTGATGTGACTATAGATAGTAGGATCAATTCCAAACACTAGAAGAAAAATGAACCATCAGATATAGAGTGTTCTCATACATTCATCTCACTACTATAGGAGATTATTCAATCAAGGATTAAAAATTTAACTCAGAGGGCTCTAATCTGTAAGTTTGGGAATACCCTCTATTGGCTTTTGATTTGATAGAATTTGAACCACCTTGAATAATGAAGAGATGTACCTAGGGATTAGCTAAACCACATGATCACTACACTCCAACAGGAACAAGGACCGACTAACAAAGTGTTATTGCTTCCTACACTTTGAACTCTGCAAAATTCAGACAGGTAAACCTAGGATTAGAATTGTTCACTTCGTAACATCACTTTTCACTAATCCTTAACAAAGAAGATAAATTCCCATCATTCTTATTTTACTTATGAAGATTAAGTAATACTTTGAGAGGTAATCACACTATCAACTCTCTTACAAGCTAAGCACGGGATTAACAATTCAGATCTACAACTTGAATTTAAAGATTTGATTTAACTTTGATTTTTAAATTGTGGGAGAAAATGAATATTGGCTAAACTTCATTTTCTTTGATCAATGCCTTATCCATTGGGTGTTCTTTGAAATAATACTCATCATGACTTGATGATCTATTCATTTACCTTGTAAATAAAAATCTATTGTGAATTTAATCCTTCTTCTTTTGACAAATCCTTCCTTAACACCCTATAATTTTGTCAAGTTATAATAAGAAATTACTTAACTCCTTGAATAAAAAGAAAAGCATGTTTTGACATGTACAATTTTACACAAATTGTAGCTATGATCTTGAGCTCTTTGGTCACAAGACACATAAAATTATAGAATATCACGAGAGGAGACAAGATTTAGAGCAACAATTTTCTGTTGAATCCTTGTATTAATTTCCTTGAAATTATTACATCACAATATCAGATCGGACTAAAAAAAAACACACCAAAGATAATTAGAACACCATCTATTTTATTAAGCTTCTTTGCACAAGCAAAAAATAAAAGACTTTTACACAGTATTTGACCGACTATAGAGACCTCTATTCTTAGAAAAGAAAGACTCATTTACAAAAGTTTGCGGTCATTCTCCCAGTCTTGGAAATCCATTTATAGAGATGGATTGCAACAAGATTCAGATGCGAGAGAAGTTGGAGTTGTCAATATTGAAAAAATTTTGACAAACAACTTTTGAAATAGTTACAAAAATGACAGTTGATAGCCCAACTTTTTCAGCATCAGTCTTGGTTTGCACTGAAGGTGTATCCAAAATAGGTGAATTGCAAAAATAAGATACCCTTTTAAATTAAATGACCTTCCTCATTGGCTCTTCAAATTTATTTACCAACACTGTATCAACTGCTTCCATGCGTCAAGGCTTGTATCTCTCCCATGGTTTCCCAAACCACAATTTCCCTCTTTGATGGCCAAGTTGCTGCTCTAACTACATCTAAAAATTGAAGGTATTTGTTCCACTTGGCATCTTTTATGGCTCAAGATTCAACAAAAAACTTATTAACATCAATCTCCTACTTGTACAATTCATCAAAAACTTCATAGAAAGTTGAAATGTAAGCATCATCAATAAAATAAGAAGTCACCTTATCAACACTCAAAATTTGGTTGAAAGAATCAACCCATTCCTACCAATCCTTTAAATGTCCACCCATGTCCACAATGGCAGGGATGCACCCTTCATATTCTTCTACAAAAATCCTTAGCTTTTCTTGGATATTATACAAGTTACCAGTGAAAAATGCATATAATTCTTTTATTAATATCAACATTTCCTTGACTTCAATTATTTTATTGGGTAAATCCAACTTCTCTGCCATTAGTAAAATCAATTTATCAAAGAATTGTAAATATGGTCCCCAAGAATTAAACAATGGAGTTAATACTGGTGAAGCATTCAGACAATTATATTATGCACCCTATAGAGAAATGAAAGTATTGTGAATATCCTGAGACTTTCCCTTTAAAATATTTATCCTATGTAATAACACTTTCTTCAAAGTATCTCTTTCAACAATTTTAGTATCTGCAAGCTGATCAATTCCCATTACCACTTGCTTAGTTGTATTTTTAGGATTTATGGCCTCTATTGGTTCAGTTTGGACCCCAACATCTGATACTTCCTTAATCTCCCTGGACTAACTCCTCAGGGTATTGAGCTCATCCCTTAGCCCCTTCATAGTCTCCTCTAGGACATATGTCTTATACAACTCTTCTTCAAACTTCTTTCTAACTACAACATAATCCTTGAAAGTCTTGGCAAGCCTAGTTTCCAAATCTCGAACAACTGCCTTATTCATTGAGGATGCATGATGTAAGAGATTGGCTATTTCTAATCCAGTGGCATCCTGCAACCTCCATATCAACTGGCTTCCTTGTGTTGTGTCCTGGATATCCATTAATTTGGGCTTTCTTGATTGAGGAGCCACACACCAGACCACCAATATTTTGGTGTCCATATTAAATCTGGATCCTCTTTGTAATCCATTTGGGCCAAAAGCCTCATAGGTTGCAACTTTGTCCTATCTTTTGATTTGGTTAATTAGGAAAGAGGACTCCAAGTCCCATCCATGAACCAATAACATACCACTTCTTTTAACTAGGTCTCTAACCTCCTTCGTAGTTAGTGTTTCACTACTGGGATCATAGGCACTTCTTTTTAACTAGGTCTCTAACCTCCTTTGTAGTTAGTGTTTCACTGCTGGGATCATAGGCTTGCAATTTCTCAATTAATTCAATAGTCTTTTCCTGTGACTCCCCTGGTTTCAAAGAAAGTGTTAAATCATTTTATTTCACTCTAAAGAGAAAATTTTGAAATTCATCATACTTGATGAATTCATCATCATCCCTAAAATCCTTAGCTTGGATGACCCTGTCGTCCAATCTAGCTGCAACCAATTCTAGTTCATTTAGGGCCTTCTCACCATCGCAACTTTAGAACCTTTCACCTCAACACTTTTCTTAACCTTCAGAAGTTGTGCCTGACTGCTGCATGCTATTGACATAACTTCATAACTTACTTTACTTTTTGTCATCCTGACCTTTTTGAAGTGACACTTGACTGTTAGATGCTTTATCGTAACCTCAGAACCTTCAATATTAATGGGCTAGGGACCTTCCTGATGCTCTGCAAACTACTTGGATCAATGTTGTTGTAACTTCAGGACATCTCTGACAACATTTATTTGACCGTTGATATACTTCATTACTCTTTGACACCTTCCATGTGGCACGTTATTTGATTGCACTTTGCAACACCCTCTAAAGTTACGCTAAATGTTAGTCAGGACCTTAGAACATGTTCTCACCCTTTTCAATGCTCTGCAAACTGTTTGGTGCAACTTCAGGACTTGGATAATAAACATGAATACATACCATGAGATGTCATGACATGACTTGGCATAACTTCAGGACACCAAAATAAATAAAGATAAAATAAAACTTGAAGTCACGCAAAGCACTTCCAATAAAGCTTGAACAATTCTTAATACCACGAGATGCATAAAAGTAAAAGACTAGGATAATAACAATGGACACGCGACATGACTTAGACTTCTTGCTTAAGTGATTAAAAGGTAATGAGGAAGTAGACCAAATATATGGTTTTTAGATTTTGGAAAATAAATTTGAAAACCCTACCAACATATAAAACCCTACTTCCTTTTCTGAACCAAAATATGACAAAATTTTCAAAATTTTGCACTTAACTTGAAATTTGCCCACCAGTGGCTCTATCTAGGGATGGAAAATAGCTTGAATTTGTGCAAGGATTCAGAATTTTTTGGAGAGCAAACCACAAACTTGATAATAGGATCACATAGAGTACCACAAAAAACAAACAAACCAAACCTATAAACAAGGCAAAATAGAAAGGGAAAGCACACTAAAGGAATATATACAAATTTTACAAACCTAACTAACACTCATGGAAAAGAAAATACCTTCAAGAGAAGTATCTTTTTAGTAATTCTCCATGAACATACAATTCTTGAATGTCACCAAAGAGCTCTCTAATAAAATATGAATTTTCTCCCCACTTCTCATGAATTAAGTAGGGTCCTAACCAGATAGGATCAAATTTTCCATATTTTCCTTTGTCCTCCAATTTGGTATTCCACAAAAGAACTAGATCATCAATGTCAAAGCTTCTCTCTGTATTCCTTTTGTCATACAAGTTTTTAACTTGCATTTGTAGCTTAGCATTCCTTGATGTAGATTCTATTCTTCTTTCATCTAGTTCAAGGATATCATCCATCCTAACCCACATCTCATCAGTCACATCCTCAACATACAACTGGACAAATTTATACATTCCAATCAAATTATTCTGAGGCAATCTAGCCTAGATTCTATATACTAGGTCAAATGGAGCACATCCAATTGACTTCTTTATTGTTACTTTGTCAGCCCAAACTGTCAGAGGTAGCTTAGCATCCAATGCTTTCTTGTTAGTGTCAAGTATCCTTTTGATGATCTTCACTAGATTCTTGTTGCTTGATTCAGCCTACCCATTACCTTGTGGATGGTAAGGGGATGAAGTAGATCTGTTTATTCCATACTTTTCACAATATTCAATATATTCACAAGATCTAAAGCACATTGCATTATCTATTACAATTCTCCCAGGGCATCCAAATCTGATAATAATATTATTTAAAATGAAGTCCATTACAACTCTACTAGTGGATTTCCTAGTAGGGATAGCCTCTACCCACTTGGTGAAAAAGTCAGTGGCCACCAAAATCCATTAATGACCACCACTCAACTTATTTGAGACTTATCCAATAAAATCTATGCCCCATTGTTGGAAAGGAGCCTGAACTTTAACAGGTTTCAAGGGAAAATTACCTAAAAAATTTAATTTACTAGAAAATATCTGGTAGGCATCACACCTGTTCACAAGCTCAAAAGCATCCTTGAATAATGATGGCCACCATAAACTTTCCCTCACAACCTTGTGTGTTGTTTTCTCAGCCATATAATGGCCACCACAAATTCCACCATGCATATCACTCAATATTTTACTTGCTTGATCCTTGTCCACACATTTCAACAATATGACATTAGTGGTTCTCCACCATAACTTATTAAGTATTATTGTTTATTTGAGAATATGGAGCTTCAAAGTTCTCTTAGCACTTTCATTGATATTAGGAGGAAATTTCATCTTCTATAAATAATAAATGATGTCAGTATACTAGTCACAAAGATCCATATCACATGTATATGCTCTCTGCTCTTCCTCAACCAGGTTTATTTGGTTGACATCTAAGTATGCTTGGGTCATTAGCTTTTCAAGTCCTTGACCTCTGACTAGTTTGGTAATTTGAACATCAATATTGAACTCTTGGATCCCGTTGATCCATCTACACCTTCTTCCTGATACTTCTTGCTATGCAAAGATATCTTTTACTGCAACACTAGGTACATAAGCAACCATAATTGCTCCCATCAAGTAACATCTAAAAGCTTTTACTGCTTTCACCAATGCATATGCATGTTTTTCATTTATCTCATGTTTCAACTTAGCATCTTGAAGTGACTTGCTGAAAAATGCAATTGGTTGTTCAAATCCTTCTGAATTATTTTGTAACAGAACTCCAGCTAGAGTATGAAATAATACAAAGGAAAAAATATGCACGGGCTTATCATAATCCAGAGCTTTAAGCATAGGTGCATCCTTGATTTCTTGTTTTATTTTTTGGAAATCCATAGATGGCTCCCCATCCCATTTAACTTTAGATCCTTTCTTTAGCATCTTTGAGATAGGTTTGCTAATTTCTACAAAATTAGTGACAGACCTTCTCAAGTAGTTCACTTGTCCAAAGAAAGACTTAATACCTTTCACATTTTTAGGCTGTTGGATTTTATCAATGGAAGCCACTATCTTAGGGTTAATTCTAACACCTTCTTTGGACACCAAATGACCCAACAAATTTCCCTCAGTTACACCAAAGAAATATTTTCTTGGATTTAAAGACACACCATACTTTAAGGCTTTTGCAAATATATTTTCCAAATGCAAACAACAATCTTCTTCCCTTTTAGAGTGTGTTGTTATATCATCCTTATACAAAACCAAGAAAGTGTTAATGAACTCTGCAAATGCAATGTGCATGGCCCTTTGAAATGTTGCCCCTGCATTGGTAAGACCAAAGGGCATTCTCACATACACATAAGTTCCACATAGTGTAGTGAATGCAGTCTTATATTGTTTTGACTCCTGAACCACAACTTGATTATATCCTAAAAATCCATCCATCATGGACATTAGTTCATAGCTAGTTACTATTTGTAGTATAGCTTCCATATTAGGCAAGCAATAATTATCTTTAAGTGAAGATAAGTTTAGATTTATGAACTCTACATAGACTCTGACGTCACCATTCTTCTTCCTCACATGGACTAGATTAGAAACCCATGATGAATGCATTATGGGCTTAATTATGCCAAAATCTCTAAGTTTCATCAATTCTTCTTTCATTTTGGGTGCAAGGGTCAGGTTGATTGTCCTTTGTTTATGCCTGAAAGGTTTGCATCATCCTTGAGAGGAATGACATGTTGAAATAGGTCTTCCCTATAAGCTTTCAGATCATCATATGACTAGGAAAAGACATGTTTGTATTTTCTTAATAACTCAATCAAAGCCTTTTTTACAGTGGGGGACATCCTTTTTCCAACATAAACCATTTTAGGGGCTTCATTTGTTCCCAAATTTATCTCTTCAAGTTCATTAAGATTTTTCTCTCTTTAATTTGCTTTAACTCTATCTTGGTTATCAAAAATATTTTCTAAAACAACCAATCCCTTTGGAACCTTATTTATTTGTAATTGGATTATTTCATTCCCAAGAATAGTGTATTTTCCATCAATATTTTCAACAAAAGTACTACAATCTAACTGTTGTTCATAATATTTGTCTTTACAATTCATCAATTCAAAAATATCCCCGTCATCTTCAAAAACCTACCAGTTTCAACATTATCAAGCACAAATGGCCTTGCCTGTACTTCAACCTTGGATATTCCTACAAATGTTATATCATCTAGCGTTATTGCAACATTTTCTAGCAAATTTTCCATCTTATTTTTACTCCTATCCATCCATATAATACCAATTGTATAAAATTATTCTATTAAATCCCAAACTACATTTATGTACTATTTCAACCTTTTATTCTTAGATGCATATGAGGATCTTACCTGGGATACCACCAATTCAGAATCACCGACAACATGCAGGCATTTTATTCCATGTTTCACTGCTAACTTTAAACCAAGCAACAAAGCCTCATATTTTGTAATATTGTTAGTGCAAGTAAAACTTAATGTGAAGGAAAATTTATATGTATTTCCTTTTGGTGATATCAATAAAACACCTGCCCCTGACCCTTCTGCCCCTGAACCTTCCTTTGAGTTGGCACCATCAAAATACATGGTACAAAAGTCCTCTTTATCAGAGAATTTTTTAACTTCAATATCCATAGGGGTAGGTTTAGTTCCTTTTTTCATGAGAACAACTTCAGCCCTAAAAGAATTTATATAAGTATCAATAAAACAAGTTGTTTCATTGTCCACACTCTGCTATATCATATATGAGACCCTAGGCTCTCTTTCCAATTTCACAAATTGATCATCAATGTGGAAAGTAGAAAAAGACAAATCACATTGTAGACTTCTACCCATGGTTGCACTCCATTTCCTAGATAATAACATTCCATAATGGGGCGAGATAACAACAACTAGTACACTCGCGGTTAAGTCTTTCTGAGGGTATGCTGTAAGTTTGTAAGGGAGAGCCTTAATAGTTCCAATGATAGGAACTTCTCTTGAATCAAAAGCACAAAATCTACCTTGAGTAGTGTCTACTTTAAGTCCTAATGATTCCATTACTTCAAAAGGCATCATAGTGTTGGATGCCCCTTAATCAATCATGCATGTTTTTACAATCTTATCATTTACTATGACACTAAGAAAGAAAGGGTCAATATTTTCTAGATAGGCAGTAGAAGAACTATCCAAGTAAATCTGTGGAATCAAAGATATGATTCCTTCTACCTCTTTTATTTTCCTTGTCTCTTTGGTAGGTTTACCAAAATTTTTATCACCAGAAGAATTAGAACTGTCTACACTTCCCACCCATCCTAAGGTCTTGTTATTATGTTCTTCTATCCTTAACATTTCTAGTAAAGGGACCTTAATAGTGATTTGTGATAATAATGAAATCATATAAACTAGAGTATAAGGAGGTATTTCAATAGGTATACCTTTTTCTTCTATTTTTTTCTCTAGCTTGTCAGATACAATGATCACCTTGGGGTTGTTAGTTCTGATCCCAAGAATGATTGGTTTATCAATGTTTACTTTCTTTTCAACATTCTGTGTCACACTTGTTTTTTTAATGTCAGATTTCTTAGGTTCCCATTTCTTCCCATTTAGATCTTTAATCATCATAATGAGATTATCCTTGGGCTTATTTTCAACAAGAGTTTTGTTGTTTGCCTTCTTGATAAATATGCCAACAAGCTTTCCAACATCTTCATTCACTGTCCTATTTCTCAAATGATAATTAATTTTCACTTGAGAAACCATATTTTTTGTGATCCTTTCAATATATTCTTTTGAAGGTCTTCTCAATTTTATATGTTCTGATTTGGAAGCCATATTGCATACAGAATCATCTCTATTTTCTTCATCAGAAAAAACTTGCTGATGAAATATTTCATTTCTATATCTCTATTAATCTATATCAATATTAGATTCCTCCCTATTAGATACATCACTATACTTAATGGAAGAATCATCCATGTTGCATCCAATATTGTCATCAAGATCTTCATGGTGGGGTTCATCATAATTTTCATCCTGGGATGCATAAATAGATTGGGATATTGCACCATATTCTAGTGAACGAGGAGATTGGCAGGCTATAAAACAAGATGTATCTTCAGAAATATTTACAACATTTCTTTGTAAGGGATCATGGGTAGACTTATCATTATTATTTTTTACAGGAGGAGGCATAGGCTTACCATCTTTCCACTAGGTATTGTAAGGGAAGTTCTGCAATATGTTCTTCCTATTAAAACTGTTAAACAAAGGCTTATCTGCATTATGACTTTTGTCATTTCTAACATTAGGAGCCTTCAGATCCTGAAGGGAATTTAATACCTTATCAAGTTTATCTTCATCTGACTTCTTATTTCCAATACTCTTACCAATTTCTCTCCTATTACTAGTCTTACCAACAAATAATTTTGGATCTTCCCTTCTGCCTAACTTGCAATAAGCTCTTCTGTTGCTTTCAATATTTACAACAATTCTAAAAGCATCCCTAAGAGTCTTTTTTGTCTCTTAATAAGTATGCCATTTTACCATCAAATGCATTGAAATATGTGGTAAGGTAGACATTTTCATCCAATCTCATAGATTGAAATAATTTGTGCATCCCCTTTTGGAATCTAATATTAAAATCAAAAGTTGATTCATTTTGATTCTTCTTAATATTGTTGAACTCATTCAACATGAAACTAGCATTGGTCTTATCACCATATTTATCCTTGAAACATTTCTCAAAATCATCCCAAGAGTAGATACCATCATCAAGAAGTCTTCTGAACCAATCTCTAGCATCCTCAGTAGGAGATTGCACAAATAATTTCATGACCACATCCTCATGCTCAACCTCATAATCATTGAGCATATCAATTAAGGACCTCAAATGTTCTTCACAACTTGTAGCACTATTTCCAATGAACTTGCTGGTCTTATCCCTTAATTCATTTGGTATAGGGTTAGGATATCTAGGGATACCGGTAAAACACATTTTCCTATATCTCTCAAGATGACTAAGTCTTCTTTGAAAACTTAGGTTATTTTTTCCACTAGGACCAGCTATATTTCCAATATTTTGACTCACATTTATATTTCCCTGCTACCCAAAAACAACATGAACCCTTCCAAAAGAAGGAAAAGAAGTCTTACTACTGAAAATACTCATAGTGTTTGTTACAGTACTAGTAGAAACTCCAAAGGCAATGCCTTGCCCAAAATTAGATGGCCTAGAAACATTAGTAGAGGAAGCCTTTAGAAACTAGATTTTTCCCTTAATCTCTGCAACTGTTGCTTCATTTTAAACTTTCTCAAGTTCTTTGGCCATATCTTTCTCTTTCTTTTCTTGCTTTCTCTAATTCTATATCAAGCTTTGATACAAGAGGGGATCCTTTTGAGATAGAAATAGATTCATTGATTTTAATTCCTACTACCTTTTGTTTCCCTTTATTATTATCATGTATCATAGTTTTAGCTGAGGTGATTTCAGCCTTATTTTCCTTAAAAAATTCATAAGGACAAACTTGTCTAATGACTGGACCCTCACCTTCAAAATCATCTTGCCTTTGCACCAAGCTTTCTTTCTCTTGGCATTCTATTCTCAGGGCTCCTAAATCACCAAAAATTTCACAATTTAAAGATTTAGGACATACTTCTACTCTTTTTATCTTTTCCTTTGACACTGTAATTATCCTAAGTAGATTATCTCTTTCTAGAAGAGCATCGATGGTAACCACTTTTCTTTCCTCCTCCAATCTCCTATGTACAACATCTTTCTCTGCAACTTCCCTTCTGAGAGCATCAAGCTTGTTAAATAAATCATCAGGATCCTACATAGTCACATATGATTTTGATGTGTCTCTTAGATCTATGAGGTTTATCTCATTATAAGGGTTTTGGGATTGCAGACATGCATTATGTTGTATATTTCATAGGTTTCCACATTGGCCTATACCCCTTGGGTGATTTAATCTATCTTTCCAAAAGGTAGAATGACCAAGTGATGAAACACACTTGTCATGATATAAACCCTCTCCTTGGAGGGGGGTATCAAAGAATCTATTAAAATATCTACTATTCTCAGACTCATAACTCCTACAGGAGGATTCCTTTTCTTTAGTTATTGGGTGTAATGGTTTACCCATCTTGTCACCCTTAGATTTCCATATTGGAGCATTGCTTGACTCACCATTTTTTTGAGCCAACTTTTTTTATTTCCCTGAGGTAACTCAGTATGTAGACAAACCTCAGGATGTGCCTTGGTATAAGATCTAGTATTTTTTCTTTTGTCATCCATCTCAAAAATATATATTGTAAAATCACTGGATCTGAAACCTCTTTGATTCACCACCCACTAAGGGAAAAGAATGTATATAATAGACAAACCTTGAGAATTTAAAAGAAATGAGGCTGGACAAAAGGACAACTAAGTGTAGAGCCCAATTTAAGACAATAGTAAAACATCCACACAACTCTTCACAACACATAAGGCTATAATTTTGTATATTTCTTGAAACTTATATCCAAACGACACTTGGTTTGACAAATATTTTATATTAGGACTTGAGAAATATTTTAATCCCCAACAAAGTCACCATTTTGTTGGCTTTTGATTTGAAAAAAATTGAACCACCTTGAATAATGAAGAGATGTTGGCATTCTTTGAACTAATCCTCATCATGACTTGATGATCTATTCATTTACCTTGTAAATGAAAATCCATTGTGACTTTAATCCTTCTTCTTATGAAAAATCCTTCCTTAACACCCTATAATTCTCTCAAGCTATACTAATAAATTAATTAACTCCTTGAATTAAAAGAAAAGCATGTTTTGAGATACAATTTTAAACAAATTATAACTGTGATCTTGAGCTCTTTGTCACAAGACACAAAAAATTATAGAATATCACGAGAGGAGACAAGATTTAGAGCAACAATTTTTTGCTAAATCCTTGTATTAATTTCCTTAAAATTTTTACATCACAATATCAAACCAGACTAAAAAATAACACACCAAAGATAATTAGAAATCCATCTATTTTATTAAGCTTCTTTGCACAAGGCAAAAATACAAAACTTTTACATGGTATTTGACCGACTATAGATACCTCTATTTTTAGAAAATAAAGACTCATTTAAAAAATTTTGCGGTCGTTCTCCCAGCCTTGGAAATCCATTTATAGAGAGCAACAAGCTTTAGACGTGGGAGGAGTTCAAATTTTGACAAATAACTTTGGAAGTAGTTACATAAATTATAGCTGGCAGCCTGGATTTTTTAGCAACAGTCTTGGTTTGCACTAAAGGTGTATCCACAACAGGTGAATCACAAAGTTAAGACACCCTTTTAAATTAACAAACCTTCCTCTATTGGCTCTTCAAATTTCTTTACTAGAATTGTCTCAACAGCTTCCATGCGACAAGGCTTGTATCTCTCCTATGGTTTCCCAAACCACAATTTCCCTCTTTGATGGCCAAGTTGTTACTCTAACTTCATCCAAGTCCTGAAGGTATTTGTTCCACTTGGCATCTGTTATGGCTCAAGGCTCAGCAACAAACTCATTTACATCAATCTCTTGCTTGTACAATTCATCAAAAACTTCATAGAAAGTTGAAATGTAAGCGTCACCAATAAAATAAGAAGTCACCTTATCAACACTCAAAATTTGGTCAAAAGAATCAACCCATTCCTACCAATCCTTTAAATGTCCCTCTGTGTCCATAATGGCAGGGATGTACCCTTCAAATTCTTTTGCAAAAAACCTTATCTTTTCTTGGATATTCTACAACTTACCAGGGAAAAATGCATATAATTCTTTTACTAATATCAACATTTCCTTGACTTCAATTATTTTATCGGGGAAATCCAACTTCTCTTCCATTAGTAAAATCAGTTTATCAAAGAATTGTAAATATGGGCCTCGAGAATTAAAAAATGGAGTTGATAATGGCAAAGCATTCAAAAAATTATATTATGCACCCTGTAGAGAAATGAAAGTACCATGAATAGCCTAAGACTTTCTCTTTAAAATATTTATCCTGTGTAATAACACTTTATTCAAAGTTTCACATTTCAACAATTTTAGTATCTGCAAGCTGATCAATGTCCATTACCACTTGCTTAGTTATATTTTTAGGATTTATGCCCTCTATTGGTTCATTTTGGACTCCAACATCTGAGACTTCCTTAATCTCCTTGGACTGATTCCTTAGGGTATTGACCTCATCCCTTATCACCTTCACAGTCTCCTCTAGGACATAGTTCTTCTTCAACTCTTCTTCAAACTTATTTCTAACTGTAACATAATCCCTGAAAGTCCTTGCAAGCTTGGTTTCCAAATCTTCAACAACTTCCTTATTCATTGAGGATGCATGATGCAAGAGATTCGATATTTTTGATCCAATGGTATCCTGGAACCTCCATATCAACTGGCTTCCCTGTGTTGTATCCTGGATATCTGTCAATTTGGGCTTGCTTGATTGAGGAGCCACACACCAGATTGCTAATGTTTTGGTGCCCATATTAAATCTGGATCCTCTTTTTAATCTATTTGGGCCAAAAGCCTCATAGGCTACAAAATTTTCATGTCTTTTGATTTGGTCAATTAGGAAAGAGAACTCCAAGTCCCATCCAGGAACTAGTAACATACCACATCCTTTAATTAGGTCTCTAGCCTCCTCCATAGTTAGTGTTTCACTACTGGGATCATAGGCTTGCAATTTCTCAATTAATTCAACAATGTTTTCCTATGACTCCCCTAGTTTCAAACAAAGTGTTAACTCATTTTGTTTCACTCTAAAGAGAATTTTTAAAAATTTATCAAACTTGATGAATTCATCATCATCCATAAACTCCTTAGCTTGGATGACCCTGCCATCCAATCTAGCTGCAACCAATTCTGGCTCATTTAGGGCCTTCTCACCATCGTAGCTTCAAAACCTTTTACCTCAACACTTTTCTTAACCTTCTGAAGTTGCACTTGACCGCTACATGATATTGACGTAACTTTGTAACTTACTTTTCTTTTTGTCATCCTGACCTTTCCAAAGTTACGCTTGACTATTAGATGCTTTATCATAACCTCAAAACCTTCAATATTAATGGCCTAAGGACCTTTGTGATGCTCCGTAAACTATTTGGCTCAATGTTGTCATAGCTTCAGGACATCTCTAACAAATTTTATTTGACCGTTGATATAATTCACTACTCTTTGATGCCTTCCACATGGCACTATATTTGATCACATTTTGCAACACCCTTCGAAGTTATGTTGAACATTAGTCAGGAGCTCAGAACATGTTGGTGGTCAAACCTCTCACCCTTTGCGATGCTTCATAAATTATTTGGTGCAACTTCGGGACTTGGATAATAAACCTGAATACAAACTGTGATATGTCACGACATGACTTGGCTTAACTTCAGGACACCAAAATAAATGAAGACAAAACAAAACACAAAGTCACACAAAGCACTTTCAATAAAGGCCGAACATTTCTTAATACCACAGGACACATACAAGTAAAAGACTAGGATAATAACAATGGTTCCGCGACATAACTTAGACCTCTTGCTTAATTGATGAAAATGTAATGAGGAAATAGAACGAATATAAGGTTTTTAGATTTTGGGAAATAAATTTGAAAACCCTACCAACATATAAAACCCTACTTCCTTTTCTGAAATAGAATATGACAAAATTTTGAAAATTTTGCACTTAACTTGAAATTTGACCACCACCCTCATTTCATTTACTAGGTTGTCCAAGTGGATAAAATATTATTGTTTAGAAGTAGAAAAGTTTACCTTTCTAGATAAGAAAAATGATATATTTACATTACTTTTCACCTCGAAAGAGGATAGGGATAGGGTTTTCAAAAACAAGTATTGGTTTTTCAAAGGCTCTGACCTGCATATGAAAAAATGGGTACCTAATTTCTCTATAGAAAATTTAAATATTATATTTATTCCTTTTTGGGTTCTCTTTAAAAAATTTCTATTAGAACATAAAAGGGAAAAAATACTAGAGTTTATAGGTAATAAATTAGGGATCTTCTCGAGTATAGATCCTTCTTGTTTGGAAAACTCTACTTATCAACAAGAATATGTATTTTTTTATATAACCAAAATCCTCCCACGTTCCATCAAAATCCTCTCCAATTCAAGGTAATGATTCAAAGAGTCTTTTATGAGAAGGAATAAACAACTTTCAAAGATTGTCAGGCTCAATTATTAGAACTAGTGGTTGATTTTGGGGCAAGAATTGAATATCAACAAATAGATCAATGGGAAGTAGACTTCATTAACATACTCAGTTCAAGTCATTTGAAGGGAGAAAAGAAGAATCAAGATAATCTGTTCCATGAAATTTACAATTGCAACTGAAACAAGGGATGTCCCTTTAGAGAAAGAGTCTCAATGATAGAAGTTGAGGACAATAATTTACTCAATTCTACAAAATAATAGACAAATGAATGTAGATCGATCTAAAGTAATTCTTGGGTGGTTTCTTTGGTTTTTCTTTTGGATTCCTTTTGAAAAATGAAAAAAAAGATGTATTGAATCTTTCCCCTTTTCAGAGAATCATAATTATATACCATGTCATATGTAGAGGTCAAGGTGGACTTGAAGGAGGTACTTTCTACATAAATTCTAAAATTTTCTATTCTATGGTATAAATTTTGTACCAATTTGAAAATTGGTCAAGAGAAAATGACAATGTCTTGAGTAGGAAGAATTGAAGTCCTAAAGGGAAAGTGATAGAAGTGAAAAAGGCTTTGGGAATGAACACCTTAGAATAAACCAATGAACTCTAAAATGTAGGGAAGGGTAATTTCCTTCCCAAGGAGAAATGAAACTCATATATTAGAATGTTAGGGGTATGAGTGCCCCTAACAAATAGTGCATCATAAAATATTGTGTTTTTTCAGTTAAAGAAAACATTTTTATACTACAAGAGACAAAATTACAATCACAACAGTGGAAAAAATTCAAAAATAAAATTGTTTTATTGGGTGGAGAAGCCGTGTAAGTAGATGGTAATTCGGGCGGTATGGAAATTATTTGGAATTCAAGCATATTCAACTTTCATAAAATAGGAGAGAATCAAAATTGGTAGGGAGGAATGGTATAAAGCTACAATAGTAGTGTAAAATTTATAATCGTAAATATATATGGTCCAACCCCAACAAAAAAGAAGTTGGATTTATGGAAAGATGTTACTCTTTTTCTCCAAAATTTAAAGGATGAAATAATTATTATTGAAGGAGACTTTAATACAATCATACATCTCTCAGAAAATAGAGGGTGTATTAAAAAATAAATGCAAACTCCTATGGATTTTAGAAATTGGGTCACTCAAAACAACCTTTTGGAAATATGAATGGATAATGGTGTATTTACATGGAATAATAGAAGGCTCGAATTTAGCCAGATAGCAGAAAAATTAGACAGGTTTCTCTTCAAAGGTGACATAGCACAATTCCCATTCAATTTAAAATCCTTGAATATGTCAATTTTTGGATCATATCATTTCCCTATATCGCTTGAGATTTTGGAAGATAAAGACCCTTATGTTGCCCTTTTAAGTTTGAAAACATGTGGATGCAACATAAAGACTTCTTGAGACAAATAGAAGAAAGGTGGTCAAAAATAGAGTTTGAAGGGTCTAAATTGTTTTATTTTGTAAACAAGCTCAAGCTGACCAAGATAAAATTTCTCAAATGGAATAGGGAGCATTTTAAAAAATATTTTTGCATCCAAAATAATTATTGAAAATAATATTAGGGAGGTCAATGAGGAGGTGATTCAAAATGGTATGGATGTCAATCAATTTATTAAGGAGAAAGAGATTTTGAAATAATATGGAGGGATTTTAAAAAAAGAAGAAACCTTTTGGAAATAAAATCCAAGAGAAGTTTGGCTAGAAGAAGGAGATAGAAACAAAAAATTATTTCATAATAGTACAAGACAAAAGAGGAGCATCAATATAATTCAAAAAATGAAGGATGAAAACAATAGCATAGTAGAAGATCCTAAAGAAATACATTATAAATAAATTCAATATTAATGATATTTAAATAATGAAGAAGGGTAAGACCTTGAGGCTTATAAAATAATGTTGGAATGAATCCCAAACTTATCCTGGTGACCCAAAATAGTTTTCTACATTATAAGATGGACACACAAGAAGTAAAAAATAATCTTTTTTAGCTTCATCCTAATAAAGCACCAAGGCTGGATGGTTTTCTGGTTGCCTTCTTTCACAAGTGGTGGAATATTTTGGGGACATATTTGACATAAGCACTGGAGGTGGCTAGGAATGGGGGTATATTTTTGAGGGAAATAAATAAAATATTTATAGAATTGATTCCTAAAAAAGAAAAAGTGACATTTTTGGATGAATTTAGGGAAATTTCTTTATGCAACACAATTTATAAGGTTCTAGCTAAGGCTCTAGATAATAGGCTAAATAATATATTACCACTCATCATATTTGAAGAGAAAATAGGATTTGTGCAAGGCATATCAATTTTTGATAGGCTAATTATAGCCTTGGAGGCCATTCACTTAGTCCAAAAGACAAAGGAACCTATTATGATCATTAAAATGAACATTAAAAAGGCTTATGAAAAAGTTGACTGAAGGTTTTTATGTAAGTGTATGGAAGCATTTGGCTTTGATAGAGTTTGGATGAATCTCATTTTTCACTATATATCAAGTCCAAAGTTCTTAGTACTCATAAATGGCTCTCCGCAATGCTTCTTTGAATACTCAAGAGGAATTTATCAAGGGGATCCTCTTTCCCCTTTCCCATTTACAATCATGGAAAAAGCTTTAGGTCGATCTTTGCAAAAATCTCAGGATACTGGCTTTTTGGAAACTGTGATAGAGGGGAAGCTAGAGCTATCAAGATAATTTTGAATATTTACTAGGGCTTTAGGGAAAAATATGAATAAGGAAAAATAAATGTTTTTTTCTTCTTTGTGAAGGCTAGAGTTCAAAACAAAAGTTTAGATAGTTTGGGTTTTCATAAACAAAATCTATTGTTCTCTTATTTGAGAATCCCATTGGATAATTCATTGAGATACCCAAAGATCTCAGAAGGAGTAGGATAAAAGATGGATAGGAAATTGGATGCATGAAAATCAAGGTGGCTATCTTGGGTGGGGAGAACAAAAATTCTAAAAGTCACCCTATCAGCTATACCTATACATCTAATGTCACACCTTTCTTTATCAACATAAGCTTATGGTAAATTGATTAAGAAAATGAGATCTTTCTTTTGGCAGGGAAATGATAACAAAAATAAATACATGTTGATAGTATGAAACAACATTTTTAAACCTGTAGATGTTGGAGGAGTGCGAGTTAAAAACCATCTATGGAAAAAAAAAAACATTAGGAGCCAAACTATTTTGGAAGCTTTTAGAAAATCTCAAATTGAAATGGGTCAGAATTATCAGAGGAATACTTCCCACAGGTAGAAAATTTGGAAATCTTTAGGCTTGATCACTTTCCTAGGGGATCTCACATATGGAGTCTGATACTATCATCTATGAAAATTATCACAACTCAGATCTCTTGGGATATTTCCAGTGGAAGAAAGGTTCTTTTTTGGAAGGATTCATGGGAAGAATCTAGCTATTGAGAATTTGATGGAAACAAGTAGAATTATAGACATAAATGAGGCTTCATGGGGTCATTATGTATAGGACTATGTAATAATGGATCAAGATAATCCTTTGAAATGGCATTGGAAATATTAGGAAGAATTGCATTTTCCATTAGAAGACTTAGAGAAATTGAAGAGAATTTTGGAAAAAAGATTACTTGTTTTTGGAGATGAAGAAGATGAAATAATCTAAAATGGATCTAAATCAGGTAATTAAAATGCTAGATTGAAATAATTTGAAATAATCTGAAGATGAAATAATTGAAATGGATCCATATAGATCTTTGACAGAGAAAAATGGTTTATAGAAGATTGATATTCCCATTTATATATGTTGGAATAAGTTGTGCCTACCAAAGATAGGGATATTTGCACGGGAAGCTCTTCAAGATAAGATCATAATAGAAGAATGGTTTAGAAAATTAGGCTTCCAAAGCCCCTCTTGGTGTGCTCTATGTGAAAAGGAATCAATAAATCACATTATTCTCCATTTCCCCTTTGCACAAAAATGATGGAATTGGTTATGTACCAGACTAGGATGGAATTTGGTTTTACCAAAAGACATCATGTCATTGTTCAAAGGATGGCCAAAACTATACTCTAATAGTTTATTTTCTAATTTGTGGACAATAACGCCCTCTTTATTGATCTGGGAATTGTGAAAAAAAGGAATACAAAAATCTTCCAAGGAAATAAATTGGATTGGGATCAGTGGGCTAATAAATTGGAAGCGAATATAGTAGAGATTGTGAATTCTAGATCCAAAATTGTCAAAGGTAAAGATACAAAATACACAATTTGGGATGATTTGATGAAAAGATTTTGGTTTGGATTATCAACACCTAATTTTTTTGTTAGATTTGAAAAAAATAAAAAATATAGTAGATTTGAGCGTATATGGATTCCACTTGGCCAAGATTGGGTTAAGTTTAATTTTGATGGAGCCTCAAGAGGTAATCTAGGCATATCATGAGCTAGTTGTGTCATTCATTCAGACAAGGGTGAAATTATAAGTAGAACTATCCAAACCATTGGAAAGAGATACAAATAACATCACATAATTTAAGGCGACAGTTGAAGGTGTTATATTATGTAAAGGATTAGGATTCAAAAGGGTGGAAGTAAAAGTTGACTCTTCTTTAATCATCAATTCTCTTAGATCCAGATAGTCTACCAATTGGAGATAGAAAACACTTTTAACATAGGCCCTAGAGCTCTTAAATTCTTATAAGAATATTACCTTCAAACACATTTATAGATAATATAATGTTATAGAAGAAAAAGTGTCTAATTTGGGAGAGGATGGACAAACTATTAGACTTATATCTTTCATTCCCCACTTCATAAAATTAGTTGAAGTAGAAATTTGGAATGGATTATGGGATCCGGATTCGAAACTAGTAGATTCAAATATTTTTGTTATCAATTTCAATTTTTATTTGTAGTTGATATTTATGGACTCATCCTTCATCTTATAACATTTAGTTGAAGTAAGATAAAAGCAAGAATGGATTTTGGGATCCAAATTTGAAATTGGCAGGGAATTTACAAGGTATTTCAGATATAAAGGATTTTGTTAAAAAATATTTATTTCATAATTGTTTGAAGGAGGAAGGAAACATATTTTTCTATAACCGTTGATATACGGATTTCCCAACTCCAATTTTATATTTTAAGATCAACATTTAGAGCATTAAAGAAATTATCTTTTCCATTTGCAAGTCATTAGTTGTGTTAGGAAATTCAAGATCAGAGGTAGAACAATTAATGTTTTATATGTAGAACTTTCTTAAAATAATCAAGGGTGAGGGAATTTTCAAGTAAGATTTTAAAGGGAGTAGTTGTAATATCACTTCAAAAGGGCACCATTGGATAGTGAATGTTGATGCAGTAGTCTAGAGTAGGTCATTATAGGTGGTAGATGAAGTTCCTCTGTAAGTAGTTGTTAATCTTTGATTCAGATTGATTGGTTATTTTCAAGAAATTTGTGGTTGGTCATTGCTTGAAAAATCAAGTTGGATATTGCAAAGGAAGGATTTAGATTATTTTTTTTTTCAAGAAATCTGCATTCAATCATAGCTTGTATAATCAAGTTGGAGATTGGAAAGGTGTAGAGAGAAATAAATGAGATGTAATGTTGACACAAATGCCATTCCTATTTCTACGTGCCACTCTAATTACTATGATAGAAAATATAGTATGCAAAGGGGGGTGCATTTATAGTAAGATAGGATATTTTTGCAATAACTCAAGTGGCGCAGAGTGAATATAGAACATGGAAATCATGATAGGGAAAAAAGACTTTAATGATTGAGTTTGTTGCTAAAATTAGAAAAATAGTAGCCAAAGGGAATTGGATAATGGATGTAGAGCCACAAAAGGAAAAGTGTTCAAAATAACTAGGGGAATTTCTAATTTAGCAGATACTAATTTTTCTTGACAACTTTGGGGAATTATTGAGTAAGAATTTAAACTAAGGAGAGTTGGAAAAAAAATTATTGGATAATTGGCATAAGGGGAAATGTCAGAGAGAAATATTTTCCATAATTACATATTATTTAAAAAATTTCCTATATTGCACTCGCCAAAGTTGTTTCTTCATGATAAACAAACTAATTGTTTGCAAGTTTTAATATCACAAAGAAACATTTTAGCAGAGAGTGAATGTTTTTGAATTCAGAAAAGCTATTAAAGTTAAGAAGTTGAGGGGAGGAGGAATATGAGAAGAAATACTAAAGAAAGTCTTGAGGAACTGGGTGGTGGAATTATGGAGTCTCCAATACTATTTAAAGTGGCACTAGTAAATTTTATCTTGTTTTTCGACTAGGATTAGTCAAATTTTCGATACCAATTGGTTGACCAAATGACCATAAATGTTGTCAAAGTTTTTTTCATCAATTTTATGACACAAAAACCCATCGTCAAAATTCCGATGTATATAGTGGTTGAATTATCGACAGACTTGCCGTCAAAATAATCGATTCAACCTAGAAGAATTATTGATCATACCTTTCATCTCTGCGACTAATGTCGGTCGAAATTGTGTCAACTAAGGGTCAAAATTGTCATCGAGTGTATAGAATTCTTGTCAAAATGCCAAAGAATTTTAGTCGCTCTTTTGAAGAAATCTAGTCAGAATAGTTGTCAAATATATAACATTTTCATTGATAAGTCTATTCATCTACCGTCAAAAAAGTGACAAAATTAATTTTTTAAAAATAAAATAAAATAAATTATCAAATTAAATATATTATCAAATATATTATTAAACTCTCGTGAAGGCACAGTCTGGTGTTTATATTATTATAACTCTCTATTCAATGTGGACGACTACATGAGGGAAGCGCCCACATTCCTATCCAACTTTAGAGTACAAGTCATTTATGATTGAGAGATTTGAGAAGGCAACCGAGATGGGAAAAGAATAGGACACATCACCAATAGATATATAGATCACTAATGGAATCAGAGAACATACTTAACACTGTTCATGGGCATCAGGAAGTCAAAGCAGTATAAACGAAAGATATGAATGGCTTCCAATTTTAGTTTTGTTTTCTATGGTGTATCATGGCCAAAACACAAATAACTCTAACATGCAACTAACTATAAATAAATACACACTCAAATGTACTCATTAACTCAGATTTGCAATCAAACTTAGCAAAATAAATCATTACAATGAAATACACATGCAAGCTCTAATGCATAAATCAATATTAAGTTATATGGAAATCAAAACACAAGGATGACCTAATTAGTAATCACTCATGGGATGTAGTAGTGATCGATCACATTATAGAAGAAACTAAAGTGTATGAGTTGCAATGAGCTTATGTCCAATGTACGGTTTAAAATAGAGAAATTAAAAATGGTAAGGAGCGTGTGATTAGTGTCTTAACATGGTTGAGTCTTACACTTTTTAAAGCCTTCATCCGACATGAAATTTACAAACGTTCAACATTAATCGTGCAGGAGTAGGTCAGAAATAAGACACCATCTATCCAACTTGTAGATACAAGATGTCAATGAGACATATTCGAAACCAAGTACAGCAAGCAGGTACCAATATTAACCCATCTTTCACACTCGTCAACCAAGGACAAACATGGTTTCATAAATCCTTGAGTTTTGATTTCCATGTAACTTATATTTTCAATTTGAAGATGCACTCAACAATTCCATCATAGAAACACTGCAACTATTTGAATGTCCATTCTTGATCACCAAACATTGATATACAAGTTAAATTACTCTCTCAGCAATCCTCAATTTTAAACCATAAATGTACTTACATTGCCTACTACATACTATGCATTTTTGTAGAAGGTTTGAGAATCTACTATATTTAAGAATGTAAAAGCTATTTTCATTAGCCAGCTTCAGAGAATTACTTCAAAAGTTTTAATTGGCAGAGTACAAAACAATGCTCAACCTAAAAAAATCATCCCCCATGCATACAATGTAAGAAATTCTTTTAGACAAATCATATGAGAAAACACTATTTGCAACTAAGTGTGATAAGGAATAGAATGTTATGTATCCAAAAAATTCAAGTTTAATGCAAGCTCTAAAACATTCAGTTTGTAAAACAGAGAGTATACAACCATGGTCTAAACTGATTAGAACAAAGTAGTGCTACAATAATTAAAGAAAGAGAATTGAAAATTGAAACTGAAAAAACATTTTTAATTTGCATACAAGGGCTAAATAATGCATTCCTACAAATCCATCATAGGCATAAATACCATACTCAAATACTTAACTGCCTTAATTTTATGTAAATTACATATGAGAAGATAGTTAATCCACAAGGAAAACACCAATGACACTAATTTTTTTTAGATATATAGCCACTGCCATCAACTGTAATGAAACCAAATGAATGAATTAAGATTATACAACATAATGAAGCAAGAGAAAATGGCATTTCTGAAACCAGACTTGATAGGATTTTATCAGACATGAAAGTTAAATGTCAAACTGGTAATTAATAATGTAGAGTGCCAATGGGATTCTCATGCTATCACATTCGGTGAGACAAAAACATGAATCATATGAAGGCATCTGAGATGGGAAAAGAATAGGACACATCACCAATAGATATATAGATCACGAATCAAATCAAAGAACATACTTAATATTGTTCATGGGCATCAGGAAGTCAAATTCTCTACCTACGATTCAAAGAGTCTTGATCCAATCAACAAATCAACAATGCAATCCATAGTCAACAACACATAATACGGTCACTGAACATTGGGAAACCGATCTGCATCCACCATCGCACATGAAAACAATTATAAAAAAGTCAAAAGTAATCATTGGGACTATTTTCCATCGCTCCTAACCAACATTTTCCAAGTACTGCTCTATTAAATGAAGAATTAGTTTTCCCCTACTCCTGGGACATAGAATTTGACACAATGAAAGATAAGAGAGGTGGACAAACCAAGGGAATGAATGACTAAAGGCTTGTTCCAAATATTAGTCATAATGGTATGCACCGACATCCTATGAATAGATATTGATAAACAACATACCTTCCAAGGGTATTTTCACAGCTGCATCTCCCATTCACAAAACTGAAGATGTCTTTGGTTAATCTCAATGATTTCTGATATTCATAAGAACAAATTCAAAGGTGGCTATGCATAGGAAAGAAGTTAAGAGATTCCATATACCCAAGGGAAGTTGGTGTGAGATAAATTGAGATATATGAAATATAGAGATAAAGTAAATAATATCGATGATGAAGTATGGAATGGTATGAAAGATATAAAGATATAAATAAAGTCTATGGAATCTTGAGAATGAGCATAAATCAAATATACATCTGCAAACATCAAGCCCTCTATTAAATTGAATGCAATTCAATAAAGATAAAATCATATATTAGTAGATAAGAATTTTGTTAACTGAGATATCTGGAATCAATTGAACAACAAAGGAATAGTCAACCACTATGAAGTCATTCCTAGGAAGGAAGTCAATGTGAACAAGACAATGCAGTTCCTCAAAAGCACACATGGTTTCTGCATCAAAACCTCCTACAAACTACAAATATGGCAGACAAATAAATGGAAAAAGAAAACATTACTCAAAGCAATATAATAACAATTGAGGCCATTTATCCACATGTCACATGAAGTGAATATTTACTTGATGAGCTTTGAAAGAAAAATGCACACCCTGAAGTAGCAAGAATTCCTATGCAAGTTCCTTTTCCAAGTTTCCCATCGACTCTAGCTCTATAGATAGTCATCTCATGTATCTCTTTGCTAGCTTAATGGAACCTAGCTTTATCTGTATCAAAGAAGATCATTAAATTATGATTTTGAGCATAAGCATAAATTCATACATTCAAAAGGGACAACAGTACCAAAAATATGGGCTTCTAAATGATCACTGATAGCTAATAAGCATCCATGACATACCATATAACCCTCTCTACCCAGCACCATTCTTACAGTAAGATGTCCCAAAACTTCATTTTTAAAATATGTATTAGGAATGTACGTTTCAGTTGAAGTTGAGAGAGAACAGATTTTGAATTTAAGGGAAGTTTTCATGAAGTGAGAAGCCTCACTGATGTCTCCAACCAATTTTAGTTTTATGTCAAGGACAACCAATATAGAGATATGAAGTTATGATGTGTTACAAAGACATGAGGTCCAACATGGCAAAGGATCAAATCAATGGTAAACAGACTGACCGAGTAAAGTGAGAATAGAGACTTCTGAAAGGTTATAGATTCAATTATGGACAAAGAAATGATGCATTGATAGATATAGAACATCAAAAGTTACATTTTCATATATTATCTGAGTGAGTAGGTTACTAGACACATGTTTTTAGTTCATACTTCATAGTCATTTGGTACAACTACAAATGAAATGCATAAAGAAGTGTTATAGCAAGAACATGAGATAGTGGTATCTAAACAAAGGTAAGTTTTCAAAACTTGCATTCAAGGTATCAAATGATACTACATGAACAATCATTAATACCATGAATCAATGCCATTTTACTACAATACATGTGCATATTATCTGATTTCAAGTGATACTATAGGGTAAAAATGAAGTTAAACTAGAACATTGGGGCAGTCACGGGTATGGTCATATGACAAAGTTGTCATACATGTAGTCATAAAGAACAATTATGAAGCAATCATAATTAGAGTTAAATCACTTATCAATGACAAAAAAAGACTACATAATTGATAAACAAAGTACATCTTGGCATTTGATACAAGAAGCTTGAGTTAGGCGTAAACCAAGGAACTACATACAACCACATTTGATAAGGGATAACAGATCACTTTTCCAGAAGGATGATTGAATGTTCTCAAGAGGGTATTCATCTAAAAAAATTGAAAATGATGCTTCTAAATAAAAAGAGTAACATTAATAGAGTATGACTGATTATTATCAAGATTATGTTCATTTGGCCTTTCTAGATTTGTCCATATTATGTTCACTCTCTTATCTATAAATCTAATTTGATGAACATGGTGATGCAGATTGGTTGATGAACATGTTTAAGAAGTAAAATATTTCTTAAAGTGAATGAGAAATAATATGGAGTAAGAAGTAGGTGTTTTTGACCATTGAATCTACGTCATTGGTTTAGTTTGAGCCTCACTTTGTTTCGAGAATAGTTTAATATTCTCTACTTAATAAGGCCAACCACGTGAAGGTGGAAGCTCATTTAGCCCCTCCCCCTCCCTAACATCACTCTAAATTCCCCATTAACATCTAATAACATTCATTCATCCATTTTTGAAATATAACATTCAATCATTATAATCACATGATAACATTCATTAACACATAAAATTCATTAACACACAACATTCATGAATAATTCATTAACACATCATTCATCAACATTTACTAGTACAAAATTACATCCATTGAGACAACATTCTTTCATTAGAAAAAAATGTTAATTACAATCATTTCTTTTTTGGTTTCTTGCTCATTTTTCTAAGGTAATGGCTAATCGGAACATCAATGTCCTCGTCATTCCCCTCCTCTATTGATTCTAATGCCAACTCATGTCTCCTCCTCATTTGTTCAGGAGCAAGAGGTGGCTACGCCAAAGGGGGGTCCGCTATAATAACAACTACGTCATGAGTTAAATTCACACCATTTTATATTAGCGTTACAAGTATTTAATTAAGTAAAAGAAATATAAATCAAAAAAGAAATTTAAAAGAACAAAACATAGATTTTATTTACCCGAATGTGCCACATGATCTACATGGTGATCACTTTGAACATCCTCCACTCGTTTAGCATGACATTCTATATGCTCTAAAATATACACAAAAAAGGTTACACCAATTTCAATTTAAGATTTTAAATTGTATTAATAATTAGATAATCCATAAATTGTGCCAAGCTATTGCACCTGAATAATCGTTGCAGACGTGGGATAATGGGAATAAACCGAAGAACCTTGCAAGGAACCTTTTTTGTTATTCGATCTGATCGATATCTACTAATATGACAATCAGGGCATTTTGTTGCAAATTCATGTTGTTTATGATATACAATATGATCATTTGGACATGCATGTATTGTTTGATACTCCATTCCAATATCTTTCATAATGGCAGATAATTCTCGGTACGAGCGAGGTAGAATGTTTGATGGTGGTAACAAACACACCTATCAACCTACGACCAAAAATATAATTTGTTAATATAAAGAATATTAATTGCTACATGATTCACCATTTGTTAATTGTAAGGGAATTATGACTAAAAAAATTAAAAAAGATGACATACCTTAACATACATGTCATTGCTATGTTGGATAAACCATTCATAACCTTCAAGTTCACCAACAACAATACAGTAGCAAGAAGAATTGTTTGGGAGCCTTTGTATAGGGGCTTGTGTGCCTTCTCAAGTATAGGTACATCAAGGTCTACATCAACATCATCATCATCATCATCATCTTGATCATCGTGATCATCTTGATCATTGTGATTTTTTTCCATGGGATCATTACCTTCTACTTCTATATTCACACCTCCATGTTCCCTCATTTGGAAATCCACATTCTTCGGATTGTCATAGTCCAAAACATGAAACCTAGGGTGGTTGACCTATATCAAAATGATGACCTTATATTAACCATGACCATGATGTCATCATCAAATCATGTCTTATGTATTTTATAAATTATTAAAATACATACCAATGGACAAAATTTGTTTCCCCCTTCAATGTGACCATGCTGCCTACAATGTTCCTTGGCTATTTTGATTAGATATCTTTGAGTCTTTAAGCCCTTACAAATTTTGCAAGGACAATAACATTTTCCGTCACCTTTTATTTTAAAGTTAGACCACAGTCTAGCAATTGTCTCCCTATTTTGTTGTGTGTTGATATTGTCAGACATGGTCTTTCTTGAATGGAATGACTCGTTGGTGGAAGAAGGATGATTTTTTTGCAACCTGCAGATACAAATCGTCACTGAACAACCATTTTCTCAACTATAATTTTCTCAATGCAAAGGGACATTTATCATACCAAATCAAATTTTAGAAATGGACGGTTCTGATGCTTTGCCATTACAACAATTGAGCATTCATCATTTGGTATAATTGTGTATTCCATTTAATTATTCCATTTAAGTATGTCAACAATGTTCAAAATGTTGTCACCAAGCACATACATATATAGGAAATAAAAAAGGGACAAAAGACAAGAAATAAGAAATATTATTACACCTATACTAGAAAATATGCATGTTGACAATAGTACATGTGCATATAAGAGTCTATCAGAGAAGGTATATGCACAGGTGACAAACATGTAGATTTTTCGACCAAGCATTACTGGGAGCTAGACCCTGCAACAAATGGACTTGTGATGATATTTCACAATAGTACATGTGTTGCAGGGTAAGCTCCTAGTAGTGCTTATGCAAATATGCATGTTCATTACCTATGCACATGAAATGGCTCTAATGGCTAATTGAAAGAGTGGCTTAATACAAACAATATGGTTACAAAGATGAGAATATTTCGTTAGAATAATGAGAGATAATAGAAATATTAATTCAAATGAATTTCCAAGACAAAATAGAAATCATGTTAATGAAACAACAATTAATCTTGTCTAGTAACAACCCTTATGTGTGCCACAAAACTAGACCTGGCTAAAAAGAAATATGGAATGTAGGACATAGATCCATCATCCAATAATGAATGAAACATAGCAATAGAAGTCACTCGGCCAAACAATAAAATGAGGCACCTTCAACATGGTTAAATTCTCGAGGCTCTATTGTCAAACAAAATAAAGCATGATCATATATAATGTAATGTTGTCAGCCCATATGATAAAAGAGAGATCTCAGTGTTATTATGGAGATCAAAATATTGTTATTGTATGACATAGATAGACACAATTTGAGAAGAAGAGGATAGTACATCTCTATCATGAAAATTTAGTGACAAAAAAATAAATGCAGTGAGAAGACAATATACAATGAAAATTTGAATTGGAATGATAGTGAGATGGAATGTGAAGAAGTAAAAAAGATTAGGAAGCAAAAGATCAAAATAGTAATATCAAAGATGCATGTCAAAGAAGATACCTTAAAGAGATTTGAAATTTTAAAAATAGTGATTACCATACCCAATGAAGATCAACAATGTATTGATGACATCAAGAATATGAGAAACTATGCAGTGAACAATGAGATAAACATGATTAAAACAATGAACATAAATAATATATGTTTTCTCTTAAAGAAAATTATATTTTTGTAAAGAATAATGAGCCTTAAAGAGGAAACATCAGTCAAAGAACAATGGAAGTAATGTCAAGGGCATAAATATCAACTTTTAGTATTATCATCTTGATCCCAATAGATCTTTAACTAATATGATTTGGTGACAAATTCGAGTCAACCCTCGAGAGAGATGATCAAATGAATATACTTCTAGGGACATTAATGGTGCGGGAGCACCTAGGTAAGGATCATTAGTGACCTAGGGGCTTCTAATTAAGTTTTGGCTTGTAGTGGTTCTAGCCACACCACTAGTGGAATAATAGGACTAGATAGGTCCTAGGATGTGTAGAGGTTTATAGTGGAGGTCTTGTTATGTTTATGTGACCTTTGTGAAGCAAAGTGCCAATTTGTGTATGTGACCTTTGTGAGGAAAGTGCCAATTTGTACCCAAGTTACCAATATTGTGGCAAAAGTGGGAATGAAGCATTTAGGGGTCAAATTGGGAAAAAAAGTGTGGAAGTGGTCTATGTGAGGTCTAAATAGCCTAACTAAGTCATGGTTAGGGTCTTATGGTGTTTGAACAACAAGTTTTGAACCAAAATCCCAAAGGTTGTAACAAGTTGTTAATGTTGTCATTGACAATGTTGACAACATTTGTGCAAGGGAGCATTTTCGAGTAAGATGGTTATGTAACTATCTGAAACCATTGAATTAGGGATCAGATCAACTATAAGAGGCCTCCCTTGACCTGTGCAAAAGTTTTGGGGAAAAAACATTTGGAATTAAGAAGATTTGCAAAGTAACACAATTTTAGTGAATTCTTGAGTTTTTTTGTTTCTTTGTTTTCAGTTGATTAATGGATTAGATAGATCACAGTGTCTATTGGAAAAGTTAGTATAGGTTGTTTTGTGATTTTGTGTTGTGTTTTTTTTGAGTTTTGAAGCATTCCAACTAGTTTTGTTAATTCTTTTGTTAAGTACCCTATCATTGGTTTGAACTAGGCAGGTTGAACAAATGGAGTCTTAGCTCATCATTCCACTGTCAGTTTTGTATGGGCTCTTGGAATGGGTGAGGATACTCCATGTACTATATGTTTGGAGAAGGAGGGGCCCTGGGAAGCTCATTTTCTATGTTTGCAATGATGCCCTAGGTAAGCTGATTGAGCATGGTTAGGGACGCAGAGCATTGCAAGGAGATTACAATGAGTTGAATGCATTGGTTGCTTCAACTAAAAGCTCATAGAAAGGTAGACACATGTCTATAGAAGCCCCAAGTCAAAGTAGAAGATTGGGTGAGTTTCTTTGGTTGCTAAGAAAGCAAACTCTTAGTCAGACTATCCAAGTTGCGTGAAAACACTAGTTTTCAGGCATGACTGTAGGAGTTGGTGTACCGACAATATGGGAGGAGAAGACCTTAGAAATATTGGAGTTCTCAATAAAGGGAATCTGAATCCTAAGCCCTTTAGGTGGCTTGATATAAACAAAAAGGCTTGACAAAGGCCTAATTGCTGGTATCCTATTTTTGGGTGCAATTGGCATGGTTTGATGAACCCGATTAAAGTACTGATGAAAAGTATTGGTGCAAGAGTAGTATTGAAACCAATGGAGGTCCTATTGGTCAGCCTCTCCATGGAGTAAAGTTCTAGTTGAATGTGTTTCAATTTTTGAAGACAAGACTAGGAGTGTCCTAGTAGCTGGATTGGTATTGAGCAGAGTTTGTGGTATTTCTTGTTGGTGTGCACTAGTTGAAGGAGTGGGATCTTGGGTAGAGATACCTAAGGAGTGTAGGGATAGTTAATTACCCTATCAGGTCAGAGCATTGGCCTAAAGAGACCCTAGTGAAGGATAGGGAGTGAGAAAGACAAAGTGTTACATTAATTAACAAGATCAATTTTTGGTGAATATGTAGGGGCTGGAAATTATGTTGCATTAATTGCCAAATTTGATGTAGATTCCAATGCAATAGTCATATTTAATAATTAAAATAATAGCATAACTCTTTGATCTGTTAGTACTCCCCTAGGAGTCCCCTTGACTGTAAGAGTGTGGTGTTGAATATTGCAAAGGTTAGGGTGGAAAGATCTTAAATGAATATGATAATGTTGGAAAACTTGTTTGAGAATCCTATAAAGAAAATGCCACCTCATATGAAGATGGCTCCATCACTGATATGATTTTTCTAGAGAAGATAAATACTGCAAGGGAAAATACTAATTATTTGTGGTACATCACAAGATTGGGAGTTGGTGATGATGAGCTACTCATTATAAAGGAAGCATATCAAATATTTCTATACAATCATCAGGATGTACATTTCATCTACAAGAGTGGAAGTTGGTGATGATCAACTATTCATTAGAAATGGAAGCATATCAAATCTCTCTATAAAACCAAGAGGATGTGCATTTCATCTACAGTTAGAAAGTTGGCTGGATGATGTATTCTTTAAATGAAAATGATAGTATCAGGCTTCTTGACCATATGAATTCTACTAGAGATTTTAAAAACATTGCAATCTTATGCAAATCAAAGAAGATGAAAGGATTAGAGGAGGTGAAATACCATGGAGTCTTGTAATTGCACACATTAGATGTTTCTATGATCTTGAGTGCCAATAATGATATGCAATTTCAATGTTAGAAGGATGAATCTTGTATCTGTTTGACATATACAACAAGAGATGAGAAATCCTCTAGGAAATATATTGTATCATAATCCAGCTGAGAATCTATTAGTTACTACATTGATTTGTTAATTTTCTATTACTAGAACTCGATACTCCTAGACCTCTTGGAAGCAGAGTTGGTTTGAGAAACTTAGAAAATGAAATCATTAATATTTTGGTGTTTCCTCTTATTATCTATCAACCATCTTCTAGTTTACCTTTAACATCTTCATTCATCAATTGTGGTTTTCTTCTAAACTGAAGTTCTCTAGGGGTAAGAGTAGGCAGTGAAAACACGAATATAATAGAGATATTTTCTACTAGTATGACTTAATATTCACAAAGGCTTCTTGTGGTTATGCTTGTTTCTCCTCTTCTAAAATGCAAAGTTAGTATTGTTGGTAAATAGGCTACAATCACTCCTTTCATTGTTATGTATTGCCAAATTGAGATAGTATTGTCTTTGTTTCCTTCATTAGATGAGTGTTTGGAAGAAAAGTGCTCATTTGAACGGAATGCAATAATTGCAGGATATACACAAAATGCCTCAAAGAGATGGTATCTCAAAATAGCATCTCTTTGAGATAGCCTCAAAGAGATGCTATCTCATGGAATGTGATAATTGTAGGATATACACAAAATGGGTATGCCAACTATGGAAGCATAAATAGGGCACGTAAAACCAAATGTATGCCAAATGTATGCAATGCAGAGCACAAAGGAGGGAGGGGAAACAATGGCTTTCCCATGAAAACCCACGGTCACTGCTGGAGCTAAGACAATAAAACCCAAATGTATGCAAAAAGGGCATCACAACTTTTCATCAATTTTAGCGAGTTCCCCTACTATTCTAAAGTGGGATCACTCTCAACTCTCTTTAGGGGGCCTCAGCCTCTAACTATCTACTTCACCACACTCGGCTCTTATCCTCAATTTCACCGCATCTTTCGCATCTATAGTTGGCACTTAACCCAAATGTATGCAAATGTATGCAATCAAGAGGCGTAAAACCCAAATGTATGCAAATGTATGCAATCAGGAAGTGTAAAACTAGTCTCGAAGCATAAATCAAATAGTAAATAAGTCTTGAAGAAAATGATAATGTTGATTGGGTATCCAATAAATTAAA
Source organism: Chamaecyparis obtusa (assembly GCA_027943335.1). NCBI lineage: Eukaryota > Viridiplantae > Streptophyta > Pinopsida > Cupressales > Cupressaceae > Chamaecyparis > Chamaecyparis obtusa. Next base: position 112,787 of record BSBK01002843.1, read on the forward strand.
CAATTGAGAGAAAGAATGAAAAACCTTCAAAAACCCTAGGTTAAGGTTTCTAAGCTCAATCTCCTTGAGTCATTTTAGTTGCTCAATCTCCTTCACGCGCGCTGCACCCTTCTAATTCGCTGGCCGAGAATAATGAAATGAGAAATGAAATTTCCTTTTTTTAAAAAGTTATGCCCGTGTTTTTTGAACTTTCGACCACCATGGGATTTGTCGATATTTTGACAAACACGGGCATAAATTAAAAAAAAAAACAAAGTTTTCCTTCTATAATCTGACCAAGTAAAACCTTTTTTTTTTTTGGTCAAAAATTTTGGTAGAAAAACTAGGCCAAATGTACTAGTGTGGTAAGACCAAAAAGATAAGTATCATTTTTAGGTGAAGTGATTGATCAGAGAATGTAAGAAGCTCTTTTGGACCCTCATATCATGGTGGTTACAATTGTTTTATGGATTTTAGGAAGATATTTCATTAGGATGGATCATAAGTATAGAGTAAATAAGGATATTGTTGTAGTTTTTTTGGCAAAACTTCTTTAATGTGGGTATGAGAAAAAAGGTTGCTAGAAATAATTTGCAGAAAGGTTTTTCTTGGGGTTCTTCTCATAGACATGACAAGAATTTTGAGGAACATAGATGGTAATCTCATGATGCCGAGAGAGAGGGATTATGATATTTCAATAATCAATGGACAACCTCTCCAAATATATCTGATACTAGAAATTGAGGATCAAAACATTTTCAAGTATAGAAGATATGGGATTAAATACAAGGTTTATTTCCTAATGAATCTTTATAATCTCCACCATAATGAAGGCCCAAGTTGGGTTTGATATTTTCTTAGAAGAGATAATCTAGTGGGAGAAAATGAAGGAGACCAAAAGTTGAGAAATATAGAGGTAGGTCTTCTTATAATTTTCAATTCTTAGGGTCCTCCACCATAGGATATTGAAGCATGGGACTTGAATTGGTGTGCAAATCATGTGGTAATGAGAACTCTAGAAGAACATGCAATAATCCAAGCACACAGAGGTATGTTGATGATAAATTTAAAAAGGACATCATATGGTGAGGCAACCATAGCTGAAGGGATAAGGAGAGGAAGATGAAGAGCTCACAAATGACCAAGGTGAAGCTAGTAAATTTTTATTCAAGTTTTGGAGAAGAATACTTAGCTCCCTTTTTTGTCAATCTTCGTTCTAATGTTTGGTACAAAAGGAAAGAGCTTAAGATTCCTTTTATAGGCATAAAATAGGGGTTTATAGTAGATTCTTGATCAGACTTTATCAGTAGCACTAGTAGACCATAGTGGTGGGCTTTATTTTATGTTCTGCTTTCTTCTTGATTTTTAAAGACATTATGCTTACTCTGTATATTACAAACATATAATTATTAATATAATTTTGGCATTAGCCTTTTACTGATAAAAAAAAATACGACTAAGGATAAAGCTTTTGGGAAAAATATATTTAGTTGCATAAGTAGATTGATTTAATAATGTCATAGGTTGGTATATAATCTTGGATCTTACACATTTTTCACATCTTGAGAAGATTTTATGGTTAAGGGACCCTTTTCCCTTGGAATTATTATTGGTAAATTGGAATTGGAGATATTGAGAGTTGTTGTAGAATCTTGGGCTATCACTAAAGATGTGTTCCCATTATTTATTGAAATGTACTTGGTGCTCAAACAACCTATGACCTTCAATTTCATTTTTAGTAGTGGAAAATCTGATTTTTAGAACATTGAATGTATTCCTTAAGGTTTTTGGCTTGTACTTCATAAAGAAAACCATGAAGCTTTTTTTAAAGAGAATAATATTATACATTATATAAGTATACTCAAAGAGAATACTACAAGACACCTGTGTGTGAGTGATTTACACCTTCATGAAATAACAAGATTTAAAAGACAATTACACTATTCAAAGCAAACTAATCTAAATAATGCACAATTAATCTAAATATCTCATGGATCTCTAAAATAAAGTGGTAAATGAGGCTCTCAGCTGCAAATCCTCACTAGTGACACTCTAAAGATGAGAATTAAGCTATATGATATGCAAATTTAGATCTATTCTATCAAATTCTAGCTCTATTTGATGAACAATCTACTATGATCAAAGCAATTTAAGCTAATTAGCAATGAAAAATGATAAGTGAGTGATGTGGATGCAAATTGCAAGAGCTTTGCTGCAATTCAAAGATGTGGAATGGATGAATTATGCTTCTAAATGCCTTCAATATATAAGATTTTCCCAAGGGTAGGGGGTAGAGTGAGATAACCATGGTTATGCTTGGGTAAGGTCAATTGGCTTTGCTTTGTCCATAAATGGGGGGACAAGGAGGGGACAATCATTTAAATGGTTTCAAAAGGCTGGACCATTTCAACAAAAGTGAGTGATTTGTGTCCATTTTGTCTCCTTTTTGCTTTGTTGAGGGAAATTAGTATTTATTAATTAATTAAAGTAATTAAATTTAACCATGAAGGGTAAGATGTTCATTTTGATTTTTGCTTTCAACAACTATGTCATTAATTGAATTTAATCAATTTCATAGTGTTTTTCCCCTTTTCAAGCTTCATTTAATCATTTAATTGAATTTTCCTTTGATTTGAATTGCCTTTGTTCCATTTATTGATTTTTCATGCTATTTTGATGATTTGATGCACCTTTTGATTGATTTAAGCCTTTTGCCAATTTTCCATGTCTACAACACCAACTGTAGTCAAATCCATCATTAGCTAGGTAAAGCCCACAACAAAGCATGTCCGTTATTTAAATACAAACAGTGAAATGTTTTCCCATAATTCTTACAAAATTTCTCTAGTCCTTGTCTTTGAATTCATTATTTAGTTTTTCTTTGGTGACTATGATACTCCTATATAGTTATTTTTTTGTCATTAGTTTTCTTAAAGTCATATTGATTCTCAAAGTCATTCGGTAAAGAAGAATAGTCAAGTCAGTAAAGGAAAAGACAATTTTGATAAAAGGGAATAAGGAACAGGCACCGACCAAGGCAAGGAAAGAACCGAGCACCAAGTAGTTACTGAGTTCCAATAGTTACCGAGCCAAGAGTATAGAGGTTACTGAGAAGAATAAAATGTATTACCAAGTGGCACATGTCGACATAGCAGATACATTGAATCTAGACACCGAGCATAAAATGTTTTATAAATCTTGAGGAGATTGTTTGATAAAGAATTGGAGATTTAAACATGATGATTTTGAATGATTACAAGGTAAGATCCACCAATGAAAATTAAATGTAATATATGCATTGGAGATATAACCATTGGTAGCATCGTTTAAGGAGAAGAATCTAGAACATTTCCACTGCTTCTAGATCGAGTATAAAAGATCAGTATGTGAAGATCAGAGAGTATGCAAAGAAGAAATTGTAGAGAGCAGGTGATGATCAGTTAGAGATAAGTGTGAAGGTAATGAGAAGAGAAGCCACCAAGTAACAGAGCAGTAAGAGAAGAGTTATGAATGTGATTCAGAGTTGAATCTATAGAGTACAAAAGTGAAATTGTGAGTGAAATACAACATAAGGTAAATTGTTATTGAGCATATTGAGTCTGATAAGCATTTGTTGATGCAACATTATAGACAGTTTATGTGCTGATTAAAGTGTAATCAGAATTGTAAAATCTATTAACCAAGTGGACCTAATAGTCTTAAATTTTAAATCCTTTAACGAGGTATAATATCTCTTAGATTAGAGTTGTAAAATCCTTTAGCAAGGTAGCATGAATAAGTCTTTATAATCTTAGCAGGGTAAATACTCTTAATAGGGTAAGATATCAAAAATAGCTAATTTTGTAGCTCTAACTGAGAAATCTTTTTACTGCAGTAATGAAGTGTTGTGGGTGTCATCCCCACGCAGCTTTTTCCTCTGACCAAGGATTTCTGCGAGACCAAAAATCATGGTGTTATGAGTTGTGTTTCATGATTTTGATTTATATGTTTTATGTTGATATTTGCAAATTTTTCTATTTGGTGAATGGTTAGAAAGGTAGATAAATTTTTTGAAGTATTGATTCACCTCACCCCTCTCAGTACTTACTTTCCATAATTAATTCAACAATTGGTATTATAGAAGAGTCTCTTATTCAAAATTTTACCCACTTGAGAGGAAAGATACGAAGAGATGGAAAGCTATAGGTATGAGAAGGTGATTGATAACATGAACATGGAGCTGAAGTTTGCAAATGAACAGATTGATGATTTGAGAAGAAAACTGAAGCATTAACTTAACAAGAGAAAGAAGATAGCCCATCAATTGAAAGATACACAAGATTAGGTTGAAGAACTTGAAGAAAAATCAGAGGGAAGTTTTCCTAATGAATATGAAGTTTCCATATTAGAAATGATTGAAAAAAAAAACCTAACCGATCAGGTAAAAGAACTGAGAAGAGAACAAGAATATCAATCGGTAAGAATGTGTGAAGTCTTGGAACAAAAAATAAAATGAAGATGATAAAAGAATAGTTGAAGATGAGAGAAGGAAAATGAGTGCAAGGCTAAATGAGAAAAATGTGGAGATATAGAGGTTGACAAAAAAATCCCTAGAATTTGATAGATCAATTAATCAATGTTAATCAAGAGATTGCTAGGAAAGTTGAAGAGATTGCTGGACTAAGATCAGAAAATGAAAATTTGAAGAATAAATTGAAATCTGAAAAGGATGCAAATGAAACTTTTTGAAAAGGAATGAAGAAACACTAAGACTACTAGATGAACAACTTAGAGGTCAGAGACAACCGAGAGATACTACTAGACTTGGATTTACTAAAAACAACACTATCGAGAAGGGAGAGTCCTCAAATCAAGCAACCAATCGAAATACTTCTACCCCACCAAAGAAAAAGAAGCCTACTTGTTATCACTATGGGAAACTAGGTCATACAACTCATGTCTGTAGGAGAAAAAAGAGGTAAACCACCGAGCATTCCTAAATTTGATGGTTATTTTTACAATTGAAATAAGTATGGTCACAAAGCATTTGAGTGTAGATCAAGGATTTCTAACAATACAAGCAAGCCAAAATTCAAGGGTTACTATAATAATTGCAATAGATATGGTCACAAATCTGAAGATTATAGGTCATAAAGGAAGAATGTGAAAGGGTACCTAACTAAGAGAATACTGCAAACAACCGACAAGGCTCAACTATACCATGGGACTATGTAATACAAGAATCTCATGTACAACATGTGGGAGATTTGGACACATTGTTGCAAACTACATTTTGATGCATATAAGGAACAATAGAAGGTCATGGAGAAATCCTGGAATGGCTTGTTTTCATTGTCACAAGGTCAGTCACTTAGCCAAAGATTGCAGGTACCAAGCCAAAACTCCAACCGAGGAATAACCAAATGAAACTATTCAAGTAAATGTTGAAGAGATAATAGATCAAATGAATAGAACATCGATAAGAAAGTCTCAAGATGATGGAACTGAACTTGGAACAACTGATGGCACCTCATCCTTCGGATCAGGTGCACCTATCTTTACCTAATTAATCAAAGGTATGTGTAGGAACTAAGAACTAAGATTCAATCTTAAATCGGTTCCTAACATTTGTGCAAAGATCAATATTGGAATATTTAGATGCACTTGGATATATGTTGTGCAGTTAACATTTTATGTTTTGATCAGTGAAAGACTATTATTTTAATCCATTCGGTGTAAGGAGGTGTATTTGGTAATCAGTAAAAAGGGAGTCGGTAACAACATTAAATGCTAATAATCATAGTTGTTGGAAACCCTAATCAAGAAAAAAGGTATAAATAGACCCTTTGTTATTTCATTTTTACCTTACATTTTCAAGAGCATTTGAGCACTTTGCATAAATAGGTCCTTCAAGAGCATTTGAGTGATTAGTTGAGTAGATCTAAGCATAAGCAAGCATAATCACATGATTTTTAGTATTTTCCCGAGTTGTGTAAGAGAAACTGAGTCGATATTCAAAAGAAACCCTACAGTCAAGTGATTATTACTGTGAAGCAATGGAACCTAAAGTTTAAAATCTCTTTTTTGTGGAGAAGATTGATCTAGTCAATCCAAAGTATAAGCTACCTCCAGCTATAGTCGTTGAACCCGATAAGATGGGAGCCCTATCTTTGATCCCTCTGAGAGTATTTCTGATTGAAGATATTTGTGCCTTCATCCATTGCAAGATCAAAGAGATTTTCCAAGATGATATTGATACATCCTTCCAAATTTGTGTGTGAATGGGAAACTAAAGGACAATAATATCCACTTGAAGACCAAGGATTTGATGCATGCACTACATGTACTAAGCATATTTAAATTAGAATGGATGAGAATTGTGTTGAGATAAGTTCACGATCAATTCATGTGGCTCGATGCACCAGTCAAGATTACAAAGGATGTGTTACATATTGTGACTGATTATCCAAACGGTGATAGACCGAAAGCACACAAGAAAAATGACAAAAACAAATTGTGTGAGTTGACACAAGAAAAATGGGACAGAAGAGGTCTTAAATTGTCTACCATTGATGATCTAGAGTTAAGATTTGCATGTAAGGTGATATCCTACTGAATATTTCAATCATCTTGGGTAGATAGTGTACCATGCGGAGTTGTGGATATAGCCTACAAAATAGTCAAGAAAGATATGAAGATTGATCTATGTGAAATCCTACTGAAGCAGTTTGATGACAACATGAACACCATTAGGAAAGAAAAGACCAACACTTTGAATTTAGGTTCATTGTTGTTATGTATATTTTTCTACTTTCAAATTTTTTTCCCATCAATCGGTGATGTAGAATGGAGTGTGGACAAACTGATTATATATCAAATAAATGAGTTCATTCAAAGTTTTGGAGATAACTTTGATATGATAATGAATGATTACTTTTCTAAGTTCCAGACTAAAATTCATAAGAAATTTAGAATTCCACCTCAGCTAGTGGAGAAATACTGAGATTCTATTTGTTTTGAAGTAGACACTGACACTTGCCTAGTGAAGGCTATGGAGCCTAGAACCATCTAGTTACCACCAATGGGATATGAGATGGACATTGATACTGCATCTCAACATATTGAAGCTTTATTAGCTAAATCAGTTGATAAGAGGGCCAATAAGTATGGGAATTATGAAGACGTGAAGGAAAAGATAAACCTAAGTATATTGATACTAAGGCATTAAGGAAAATTAGCAGAATGATAAGTAGTTTGTTTAAGAATCTAGGAGTTTTTGTTGAAGAAGATGAAGCCGGTCCTTCTGAGATCAAGTGAAAGAAAATGAGAATGAAAAAAGAAACTCCAAGCCTAATCAGTACAAGACCATTGATAAGGTCTTCATCCACACCAAGAGAGAAGAAGAAACCAGAGGTAGAGAAAAAAAAGCCTAAAACATATATGAGAGAAAAGAAGACAACTGGAAGACCAAGGAGAAAGCTAAAACTATAAGAAGACAACGAGACTGAATCATAATATTTGAGAAAATTCAAGGTTGTGCAAAACCAACCCTCAAAACATAAGAATGTAGATGAGTTTATTGAAAATATAAAGAACTATGGAGGCTTTGTAGGTTTCAAATATGTAAAATATGAAACTAGAAGTGATGAAGAAAAAGACAAGATTGAGGAAGAAGTTGTGTTTACACTGCACAAATTTAGAAAACTTTTGGTTGAACTTGCTAATGACCTACCTGATGAAATTTACAAAAAGATAGATGCAAGATGGAAATATACTATGGCATCGAAGAAACAAATGAGGTAAAGATCCCTAACTATCATTGTACCTGAGTTGTCGGTACAAGAGATTAATGAAGCATTGAAGGAATATTCAAAGAGATTTCTAGTCAAGATAAGATCACTAAGGATCATGATCGGTTAACTTGAAGAAGTACAAAATGAAACTGATGACTTATGGAAGAAGATTTTCTTTCCTAGCCAATCAACATAAATTAGGGAACCACAAGGTAAGTCAGACCCTATTGACTTGACCTTAGACAAAGATGAGGTTATTATTGAAGATATAACTAACAAAGATCCAACATATGAGATAAAAAAATGATGAAGATGTGATGATAACCGAGGATAAGGATACTGAAAAATTGAATACTGATGATGTAGCCAAGGAAAAATTGATGAATAAAGATCCATTTATTGAGAAAGTACTTGATTTTCCTAAGGTAAATGAGGTTATCTCATAGGCTCCAAAAGATATTCCAACTAATGTACATGAGTCCACCAAACCAAAAAAGATGACTAAACAAAAGGACACCGAGGACACTATAGAGATTGAGATTGTAATAGATCTGAATATAGAGCCATCTATCACTACCGAGACTATATGTCTACATCAATAACAAGAACCAGAGAAGGAGAAGGAAAAGGATAAAGAAGAAGAGAAGAAGGAAGACAGACAAGAAGAAGAAAGAGAAGAGAGAACAATAAGATACAACTACGGCCACAACATTTGATGTCAAGTTCTCTACTAGAGAAAGTGTACACATTGAAAAGAAGAAGTCAAAGAAAAGGAAGCATGAAAAAGAAAACATTGACTTAAGTAAGCCAATTGTGATTCCTAAGGTAGAAATATCCACCCTAAGCCCTAAGGATCTATCAGAATTTGGATATCTACTTAAGAAGAAAGGAACTCATGATACGTTACTAGCAAAGAAACAAAAAACTGATGTGCTAGAAAGTGTTAAGGGGATATTGCAGGAGATTGTACTAGATACATATATAAATGAGAAAGGAAGTTTACTTAGCCAACTGGTTGAACTGGTAAAACAAATTAATCATCCTGGTATAAAGACCACTTAGTATATATTGCAAGTACATTGAAAGCAAATGGAGAGTAAGATAATTGAAGAGTTACTTCAATCAGTAGCACTAGACAAGGTAACACTTTCTAAATTGGTTACCGAATTGGAAAAGGAATTGAAAGACATTATTTCATTATATCAAAAAATTTATTTGATCTCAAAATTTATAAAGGATATAAAGGAAAAAGATAAATTTGTTGAGAAAGAACTGATTGAGTAGCTAGCCATGGTCACAACCAAGCCTGATATATTCCAAGTTTACTATCAAAGGCTTAAGAATTTAATGGGAGTGCAACATGAGTTGAGAAAAGAGGAGAAGAAAATAAGAATGGAACTCATGGAGTTGCAAACAATTTTGATACCTCAGATTGAGTCACTGCAAAAACACATTCATAAGGCAAAAACACTAGTAAACACCCCTGATATTAGTGCTATGAATAACATGATGAGTCTTGTAGCTGACATAGGTGAACACATTATGTTGTTACAGACAATAAAAGAATCATGGGAGATTTCACTAAAAGATGCATAACAGAGGTATAAATACATTTTTGATAAGATTCCTCCATAAGATTCCAGTAAGTAATTTTATTTTTGGTATTTTTGTCAAAAAAGGGGGATATATAGTGTTATATAAAAAGGGGATATATATGTATAAAGGGGGATAGAATATTGTAGATAGATATGTATACATGGAGTATTACCATAGGGGGAGTAATGAATAATTGGATATAATGAAGCTCTGGAGTTATAAGGAGTTTTACCGAGAAGTATATACATGGTCAACTATTGATGAATTTGAAGTTTTTAACAAAGATGCCAAACTAATGCCAAAGGGGGAGATTGATACTCCTACAGAGTTATTTTGTTCTCATTAGTTTTGTTAAAATCATATTGATTGTCAAAGTCATTTAGTAAAGAAGGATAGTCAAGTTGGTAAAGGAAATTTTTTTTTGGTAAAAGGGAATAAGGAACATGCACTGAGAAAGGCAAGGCAAGCACCGAGCACTGAGTAGTTACCAAGTTACAATAGTTACCGATCCAAGAGTATACAGGTTATTGAGAAGAATAAAACATATTACCGAGTAGCACAGGACGACATAACAGATACATTGAATTTGGACATTGAGCATAAATAGTTTTATAGATCTCAAGGAGATTTGTTGATAAATCATTGGAGATTTAAACATGATGATTTTGCATGATTACAAGGTAAGATCCACCAATGAAAATTAAATGTAATATATGCATTGGAGATATAACCATTGGTAGCACCATTTAAGAAGAAGAATCTAGAACATTTCTATCGCTTCTAGGTCGAGTATAAAAGATCATTATGTGAAGATCAAAGAGTACGCAAAGGAGAAATTATAGAGAGCAAGTGATGATTAGTCAGAGATAAGTGTGAGGTGATGAGCAGAGAAGCCACCAAGTAATAGAGCAGTAAGAGCAAAGTTATGAATGTGATTCAGAGTTGAAGCTATTGAGTATAGAAGTGGAATTGTGAGTGAAATACTGTATGAGGTAAATTGTTATTGAGCATATTAAGTCTAATAAGCATGTGTTGATGCAAAATTATAGACAGTTTATGTATTGATTATAGTGTAATCAGAATTGTAAAAGATCTTAACCGAATGGACCTAACAATCTTAAATTGTAAATCCTTTAACATGGTACATCTCTTAGATTAGAGTTGTAAAATCCTTTAGTAAGGTAGACTGAATACGTCTTTATACTCTTAGCAAGGTAAATACTCTAAATAGGGTAAACTATCAGAAATAGCTAATTTTGTAGCTCTTATCGAGCAAAATTTTTACTACAGTGGTGAAGTTTTGTGGGTGTCATCCCCACCATAGTTTTTTCCTCTAACCAAGGATTTTTGCGAGGCCAAAAATCATGGTGTTATGAGTTGTGTTTCATGATTTTGATTTATATGTTTTATGTTGATATTTGAAAAGTTTTATATTTAGTGAATGGTTAGAAAGGTAGATAAAGTTTTTGAAGTACTGATTCACCCCTCCCCTCTCAGTACTTAAATTTCCATAATTAATTCAATAGACTGAATGGTATAGAATTCTTATGTATTTAATACATTTCTTACAACTTTATTGCCTGAATACTCTAGATTAGCCTACATGGTACATACTACAAACTATAAACAACAACAAAAATCTTTATGCATGTCAATGTATGTTTGAAACTGATGATCATTTGGACATGGATAATATCAATTCAAATTTATTGCCTAGGTTTGTAACATTATTTATTTTTTGGTTGAATAATGCGGCCTGTTTAACCACACCCATTTGATAGGACCACATGAAAATAGCCCATCTCCAACACTTGAAATGTCAAACAAGGACCAACACATCCAAACATCCACCATTGTAGCTAGTTTCTTGTTTCCTCTTAGATAATTCAAGTGCTATCCATCAATATAAATAAAGGTGTACCCTGTAGGAAAGGAATATAAACTTATTTACCATCTAAATATTTCTTGCATCTGAACATAACATCTTCTTCTCATAATCCCAACTTTCATATGTTGAATAAAGACTTAGAAAAAATCCATACTCCCTATCCCTCATCAAAAGATTACACCCTTTACAACTAAGAGAAAATATATGCCAAACTTTAGATGCTACTATATACCATTATTCAAGTGGGTGCTATAGTTCCACAAGGAAAGATCATATATAATATATCACTAAAAGTATAAGCTGGTGAGAGCCTTGGTGTGAATCGAAACATTTAGAGATTGTAGCTTTGTGCTCTTTTAATATGTGTATGTACTTCAACTTTGGTTCTTTCTCAACATTGCAGAAATTTTTAAAATTACTGCTTGGGGTTCTATTTAAAGAGTTTCTATCAAAAAATTATATATAAAGTGATACCCATGACATAAACTATGCTATATCTAATTTCATGGTTTAGGACTGCTAGACAATAAAATATAATCAATCTTAATGCTTTAGAATAGGGTTTTGTATCTTAGAATTTATTCTACTCATCCACCTCAAAAGAGACCATTATCAAACCTTTAACTATTTTGTGGGACTTTCGATGCTTTTTGGGTGAAACATTATTTATTTACATGTATTTATAAGCTCATAAAAGATCAATGCATTCATCAAATCTCCTAAAGCAGTCTCCCATCTGCGGTATCTCATCTACTTTTAATAGTGACCCCATGTTCCCATAGAATTTCATTTCCTACAAAAAGTATTACCCTAAAAATTTGGGCTTATGAAAAGACTATGTTTCCTATTGAAGTTGTTATTGAACCAAAATATTTTATAATTTTCTAAACATGCTAAATTGTACATCCATAAAAAAGGTAATAAAATTAAAGAACTCAAGCACCTATAGTCAATAATTTTAGAAATGAACTTTTGGCCACATTTGCTTTCCTGAAAAATGCAGTGCCCTAAAAATTTTGGGTCAGCAAATGAAGTGTCTTTCCTATTGAAGGTGATATTTAACAAAATTATTTTCTAATCTTGTAAACATGTTTTGACACATCCGCAACAAAGGTAAAATAATTAAAGAACTCAGGGCATTTTTGCCTTATGATACCAAGCCTTCTTGCAATCACAAGACCATATTTATCAGTACATTATACATACATATTGGCATTAAAATGTGGTTGCTTGAGGGCATAATTTATATTTTGTACATTTAAATTTTGTTATGTTCAAATCTTTGGGATGGACCTAGTCAACCTTTGTAAATTTAGTCCTACGAACTTTGGTAGGTGAAAAGAACATGTTGGTTTACCTTTTATTGGACCAAGTCACCCTTTGGATGGGTAATCTTATAAGATTTGATCCAAATGAAATATTTTTTGTCCTTGTTTTTCTTCATATTAGAGCAAGTCTGATAATTACTCATATGAGCTTTGGTTGATAGGAAAATCACACTCGGGGTGCATTTTTTTGTCATGACTGATCAATTTTGATAGTTGATCTTATGAGCTTTTGTCAACAAAAGAAAAAGAAACACACTTAAATTGTCTTGCAATGGACCAGGTTTGACAATTGGCCCAATGAGATTTGGTCAAGAATCATGACAAAATAGGTTTGACAGCTGACCTTATGAGCTTGGGTCAAGAATAATGACAAATTTTTTTTTTCAGTTGATCCTAGAAGCTCTGTTAAAGACATAAAAATTTCATAGTCCATATTCTGGATTACCATTTGATCCTACAATTCTTGTTTTTGTTATGAGTTTTGGTCAAGAATCATGAAGAAATAGGTTTGGCGGTTAATCTTATGAGCTTGGTTCAATAGTTGGTCCTATGAGCTTGGATAAAAAATCATGCCAAAATAGGTTTGACAATTAATCCTAGAAGCTTTGTTGAAATAAAAATTTCATAGACCATATTATGGATAACCAGTTGATCCTACAATTCTTGTTGTTGTTGAGTTTTGGTCAAGAATCATGAAGAAACAAGTTTGACAGTGAATCATAGAAGATCTATTAAAAATATTAAATTTTCAGTAATGTTATGCATTTGAAAGTTTATGAATTTGGTTGTGTAAACATTTTATATCATCTTATCATCATCAAAATTGGGAGAATATAGAAGAATAGAGAAGAGGATGAATCTAAATTGTTGGTGAAAAAATCGTTAAGAAAACAAACCAGGAACCTATTTGAAACATGACATCACAAAAATAGGGACCACCGCAAAGACAATTTTGATCGTCAAAATTCTTTCTGCAAGCATCAACTAGTTATTTTTCCAAGAAGCAATATTATTTCTACATTGCACAATGTGAGCTTGTGTTTATTATTTGTCAAGGCCAAATTAGTTTTTGTTTTAAATTTTTAAGGAGATATATGGAGTGCTCAGTATACACATATCAAATTGTTCTCTCTAATATATTAACTTATTTATAATTTCTTATCGGTGTCCCTTGCACCTCCTTTTGTTGCAAGCGCTAGTAAATATCCTTTGTAAGGAGAGGAGATTTTATATGATATAATTGATGTTAGAAATTTTATTTACTAATTATTGAGAAATATAGAAAAGTGAAAATGTTTTATGTATCCATCTTTATCTCATTCAAGAATCTTGTGATTCTTCAATTTTTCATTCTATTTGAACTATAAAATTCATTTTCATTATTAAAAAGTATTGAGGATTTTTTTAGTTTCTTATTAAAAAAATATGTTATGAGAACTTCTCAATTTTAAATCTTTATGTTATTCACAATATGCTTTAAGTTTTGGGAAAAACAAAAGGTGAAGGAAGTGAGGGTTTCAAACACTCCTCTTGAATTGTTATAGTTGATTGCAAATCCCTATATTTACATTAGTTAAACTTGAAGTACATTTGGGAGAAAAATTGTTCATGGTGTTGTGACCAATTACTTTTTAGAAAAAAAAAAAAGACACCTTTTTATTAATTTATAAATCACCTTGTTTTTATTCTTAATTCTTCATATATATTTTGCATTGTCTAGATTAAGTCCCCTTAATTATGCTCGTATTCAAAATCTCTACATCACATTCTCATATTGGTTATCAATGTTGGATAACTATGCATACTAAGTAATTTTCTACCTCATATTCATATTCTAAAACATATCCATGAAGATGTCGAAACAATTTATTCATCATATTGATAAATTACACTTGATCTATATATACACCATAATTTAAATATTTGAACACATATGATAAATCACTTTATCCATAGATTTTAGTTTGCCCTAGACCTAAACTTCTATAAATTTTAGTTCACACTTAAATATAATTTATTTCCACACTTTGGATTCCAAATCTCTTCAAACTCTTTAAATCATCCAACTCATATTTGTATTATAATTTTCAACCTATACCTTTATCATATCTACTTTTATATATAAAGACTCTCTAGTCGACTTCCACATTCAACCACCAATGTCTTTGAGAGATCTAATTTTGAGGCATGACTTTATTATCAACCTTAAATGTAGATTTTAAATCCATTTAATATATCAAATCGCATCCAAAGTGAGATCCCTTGCCGTGCACTTTATTTTGGTATTGCCAATTTCATCAAAGTTGAGTTACTTATTTTCCAAGAAAGTATCTTCGTTCTTATCTTCCCACGGATCTGATTTCACTTTAAATTGAAGTTTAATTTAGCTTTACGAATGGGGTAGGTTGAGAATGAAAGAGCCATAATTACTCATTATTCTAATCCCCAATATTAGAATAAACATTAGGGTCACATCTAAAAGTAAACTTTAGGGTCACAATACATTGCATCTATCTGCTATTTTAATATCTATTATAATGTTTGAGAGAGAAATTTTGTATGTATGTTAAATGACATTTTGTTGGACTAGATTACTAGTTATTTAGGATGTAGGTAAATATATGTTGGTCAAAATAATCTTTGAAAAATGTAAGTCATGTATTTAATTAATAAATATAATTTCATATTATAAATATAAATATTAAAAAATATATAGATGAATGTGATAAGTTCAATGAAGACATTAAGTTGATATGACATGTGAAAAAATAAAAGATATGTTGCATAGTTCATATTTATGTGATGAAATCTTACCTATTGAACTTTTTGAATTCCCCATCTATTTCAAGGAGTTCTTTGTCTTTTAGAATTTTCATGTACTTAAGTGCTTGTCTTAAAATGTATTTTTCCTGTCTCAATGAATTTGACACTTTTATAGATATGAAAGAGAAATTCACTGTAACAATTTCACTATGGTAGTAAAAGTGATAAAAATGTTACAAATAGTATGTGTGAGTATTTAAATTGAAAGAATTAATTTTCTTTTATTTCTCCTATTTGTCCAATATACATCCACTATTTGTGCTTCCTTATCCTAAGAGCATTCATGTACAAAATATCCAAATGATTTGATTGACACCTAAATTTCACCACTTTTGATTTCAATTTTGGACATTAGCCCATCCTAATTGATTCCCTATAACATCATCACATTGCTTAATTATATCATATCAACACATTCCATTTGCTAATTAATTAATTAACCTCAATAAGTTAGTTAATTTTTTAATTAATTATTTTCCACCTTTATCCACTAGCACCATAATATAATTAATTCTTATTCAATAAATTGATTTTAAAATAGATCTATGCACATATTTATTAAGTAATTTGATTATCCTTTCATAAATTTAACAAATAAACTTTACATACACATATTAATTAATTGTCATGTCAACATTTCATTTTCAAATGTCAATCTCTTCCACCCATATAATTTTTAAATTTCTTGATTTATGCATGCACATTCCTAAATGAAATAAACCAAATAAATTAAATGGCATCCAAAATTGTTTTAAGTCAAAGTCAAGAAAAGTACCATAAGTGACTAAATTAGGCAAATTAATCTCAACCATTCATATCCTCGTCCTAAAGCATACAAATCCACATCTTTGTCATTAATCAAGCATATGAAGAAACTTGCAAGAGATCATCAATGTTTTACAAAAATCTTGCAAAAATGTCTAAATATCCACACTCCACAACAAAACAATCAAATCTACTTCAATGCTTTATCTAAGATTTGCATTGTTATAGAATAAGGTATTAATTTTGGTATTTTTTATTGCAATTAAACATATTTATTTTTAAAAAATTAATAATTTATCGTTCATAGTTAAAATTATTTTTCAAAAAAGATCAAGCCTAAGAAAATAATACAAAAATGCTCCCAAAAATAAAAGATAAAAAGAAAATAAATATATATTACCAAAACTCAAACTTCCATCCACTTGTTCCTAGGTGCCCATGCAAAAACATCTCAATTTTCTTGCTTGAGATTAGCCTACAAATGAGTGGTCACAATCAAACATGGACATAGGAAGGACATGGGAGTTCTTAATTTAGTTCACGTTGCAAGAGGATCCAAATACCTAGTACAATAGTAATATGTGCTTGTATCTTTTCCTATATTCCTTGTTCATCACTTATAAACCTTAAACAATAAATCTAAGTAGCAAGAGTCCGGTGAAATCCAAGAGTGTTCATTGAGCTAGGATGAAGGTGAATACACCTTCTAACCACTCATCCTGTAGGTCCACAATTACCATAACCTAGTTAACAAAATCCACCAAACCATCCACCTAAACCATATACACACCAATAATAAATAATAACATGCCCACTCCCTACTATTTTGATTTGGCACAACCCTAAGAAGATACATGTGTTATTTTTCCATGCACCCATAATCAGGAAACTTGATGTGAAGAAATTTTCATATTTATGCTTACATTTTATCTTTATCCCTACTTTTTCTTTTGTATTTATTTTTGTTTTATAATGTATGTAGCCCATGAAGAGGACCCCTATGGAGATGAATTACCAAATAAAGCCATTTATGTTTATATCCTCAAGGATTGAGACATTATGGCATAAATTTCAAAATATCTATGATTATTTTTCTAACTATTTAATTAAACATCCTAGATGATGAAGTAGTGCTAAGGAGGTCAACACATCCATGGAAGCACAAAATCCATTTATCCCTTTCGCCAAACATCAAATACTATAAAGATATGGTGATTCCTCACCTACACTTAGTGACCTAGGCTTCTTGGATTCACTTATATGTTGAGGGTGGTATGGGTTTAACAAGTTATGATGAGAGGTCTAGATAGATAGAGTGATAGGTCAACCAAATTAAATATGAGATAACCCATATGATAATTTATGGAATCTCTCCTAATATGAATCTTGATTGAAGCTAACAACTTGTGACTAATCTTGATCCTTCAAATTTACATGGGGTCTTAATAAGAACTTAGGCTATGAATCCATTGATGAGTTAGTCAAAAAAATAATGTAGGCTAATATATTGTAAACACTACCACTTATGAGACTATTTTTTCCACACTTACTAGTATTATCAATAAATTAGAGGCTAATTGAACCCAAGCATAACCTCATTACTAAAGACACAGTTTTAATGACATAAAATCAATCCATTTATTTGTAAAACAACACAAAGTCATTCAAAAACTAATTAAATGGTGTAATTATGAGAGGAAAGTAATTATTTATCTATTATTACTACTATTTTAAGAGTAACCAATAGGATACATATAAACCATCCTAGCCCCTGCTATTTCATAGTTATGTCTACACCTGTTCCTACTCAAGGAATACCTCATCTTTTTCACCCCTCTTTGTAGTTTTATGAACCATATTATCATCCCTCTTCTCCTATAGTATTTCTATATGCATGTTAAAAATAACCCCTTATTTTACCTCTATAGTAGTACCTTACTTATTAAGTCCTACAATTAAATATAGAGCATGCTCTTTTTCCAATGATACAATTAATAAAACCTATTAAAAGAAAATAAAAAATACATGATTATGAGTGTCATGTTGTTGGGATTATGGAAAGGTGAGTTACTGAGAGGGGAGGGGTGAATCAATAACCCTAAAAACTTTTGATCTTAATCCACAAGATAATATCCTTCATTAACTGATTGTCATATTCATCATTGCCATTCATTCATGAACATAACTAAAATGTAAATACATCTAAACTATGAAAGAATCATTCATGAAACCTCATACACTTGACACAAATATTTTGGTATCTCAAAAACCCTTGTTAGAAGGTAAAAATTACAGTGGGGATGAAACCCACAAAGCTTGACTACTGCAATAATAAAGTTTCTTGTTAGGGCATAAAATTTTGTATGACTTATGATGATCTTACCCTCTTAGGACTAACATTTAGGACATGTTAATATCTACCTTGTTAGAGGATTTTAGCAACACTCTTTAAGTGTGCACTCCATTAAGAGATTTACAACAAGACATTTAAGTCTACTCTGTTAGGAGATTTTTCTGCCATAATTGTTAGAAAGTAACAGTATAATGATCTGGATGTTGCAACTTACTTTGTTGAATATCAGATCTTCTTAGCCCTTATTTGAAATCTCATTTCTATTATAGATATCTCCTTCAAATATTGCTCGGTAGCCTCTAGTCTTCTTTTGATAGAATATTGAATACTCTTTCAAAAACTTAGCATCATAACCCTATCTGATCTTCAGATGTCTCCTATAGGTGGCTACTTCTTATCATTGTTCATGTAATCTAACATCTTGACAAGAATCATAACAATTTAGACCTAATTAGGGTTTTTGAATCATCTAGAAAACATTTGATCAACAATCCATATGGATAACCTAATTCAAAACTGCATAGGGATCATCACCAATCAATTTTATATTTGCAATAAATCTTTACCTTGATTTATGTAAACCATTTTCTAGCTCAGTAAAAACTATTTCCCTTATTTTCAGTGTCATTACAAAATTCTATGTCGATCTTGTATTGCTTAGTAAATGTTGCATCTCTGCCTCGGTAAAATAGTGATGTTTGATAAATAAGTATATTCAATTATTTATTGTACTCAGTAATCATGTGGCTCAGTGTTGATGCTTGGTCAAGTCTGTGCTCGGTTAACTTGTCTTTCTCCTTATGCTCTTCTCGGTTACTATACTTATACTTTGATTGGCTTATTTTTTTGCTTCCATTACCAACTATATGTGTGACAATAATGACAACACTTAATGTAATTACGTGTAACATTCTCCCCCTTTGGCATTAGTGACAAAAACACATATGTATGCCACATTCAAAATCTTTATCAAAACTAGTAAACTCCCCATATTAATATCGTTAATATGATTTAGAACAACAAAGAGGGGGGGGGGGTGAATCAGTTGTTCTCAGGTCCTGATGTATAAAACAATCTCAAAAGCTTTTCTTTAAATCATATCCAATAACCAAAACAAACTCGGTCATCACTGATTCAATAATAGAAACATATAACAATGCAATCCACTACCCAGCTGTAACTTAACTTGTAAAACATAGAAATGTTCAAACCAAAACATTCACACAAGTATTAAAACCAGGATTATAGTGGAAACCCAATTTGGGAAAAACCACTTTGTAACATGCTACTATTATTTTCACTCTTCTGAAGTGAGCTCGGTAAAAATCCAACCCTATCAAAGGTTACAATACACACTGTCAGGTGTGACCTGGTTAAAGGATTTCAATCACCCTGTTAAAAGTGAGCCTTGTCATAGGACTTACATACACTCCATTATAATGCAACCTTGTTCAAAGGATTTATCATATGACTGTTAGGTCAACCTCTGTTAAAAGGATTTTGACTGTTACAATGGTTAGAAAGTAGCAGCAATATTTATCTAAAAAATATACAACTTTGCAAATATCAGATTCGATTCCATACACTAATGTTGGTTTACTGACTTTGAAACTTTTCCATTTCCATCTCTAATCTACTCGAAACTTTTCTTCAAGCAACCACCACAATTCTCCTTTAGCCTTTTCTGTTTATACAGTCAATAAAACTTTACTGATCTTCTAGCATTCTCTGTTCACCCATGCACTTGCATATCCAAATGCTCAAGTTCCCTTAATACTTTCCTTAATTAGGTTAACTCATCTTATGTTGCTCAATCTCATTCATAGATCTTAGGGTTAGGTCAGATTCATTGAATCTACCCACTTCATGTTCTTCGGCTCCTTTTCTAGAATCATCTCAAATCTCTTAAATATTTACAATAAAACATTTTACAGTGCATTTAATGCTTTCAAACAATCAATAAATAAAGTCAATACGTTTTACATAATCCAAGAATTCAACAATGTCGGCTCCAAAACTAAATTCCCTTCAAATATAAAATTGTTGATGCTTGGTCAATATTGTGATCAACTACTCGGTCTTCATGTAGAAAGCTCGATCATTACTAAAAATGTTTCCTCGGCTTACACTGTCTTCCTCGGCAATTAACTGTTGTTAGATCGACACTAGAATTTTGCTCGGCATACACTGACTCAGTCGACACTAACATTACTCAGCTTAAACATGATTTCTCCATTCTTTGCTCGATCAAGCCTACCAGTTTAGTCTTCAGTCTTACTAAGATAAACAATACATTGTCTCATCATTGTACAACATAGTCAAGTACACTTTGTAGTATCAAGATAACTCAACCTTTCCTTAGGTGCTATTGTTACCAACCTTGCCTAGCCCCTTAACAACACTCAAATAGATATAGTACTTTCCTAAGTAGCAACAGTCTTACCAGTTAAGGTTTGACATCAATGACAATACAACAATTGTTTCAATTGCAGTTTCTAACAATCTCCCTCTTTGGCATTGATGGCAACGCCATATGATATCACCTGAATAACACATGGACTACCAACCAATCCAAAAACTTATTTGTCCATCAGAGAATTATTTGTAATATCCTTAGCTTCATTCTGATTCAGAATCCTATAAGCCTCACTTTTGTGACGGTCAGAAGTATTCAGATCTCCCTCTATCCTGATCCTTCATTTCAGTTCATCATCCTTACTTTTCAGTGTCATGTGTTATCATATTAGTTCATCTCCCTCTTTGAAAAAAATGCCAAAGAAACAGCTAAAACATACATCCATCAGATGTAGATAATATCTGTGCATCTCATTATTTTCTCCCTCTGTCATCTTGCTTATGACTAATTCCTTGTCTTTGCTCCTTTTCACAACTCTAGGCCAGCCCTAAAGTGTGACAATCTTCTGCATCAATTTGTCAAATATTCTGTTGTAGCACATTTGATGTAGTGCTCCTAGCTTGACTAGGCAGCCTCAGATAGGGGAAGGACCCCTAATTGACTTCTCAAATACTCATGAGCTTCTCTGGGTAAGCTTTAGTGAATATGTCTGTTAATTGTTCTTTTGTATTCACATATTCCATTCGGACTTCTTTATCTTGTACTAATTCTCTCAAGTAGTGATACTTGATTGCTATGTGTTTGGTCTTAGTGTGCATCACTGGATTCTTAGAAATATTGATAGAACTTGTGTTGTCATACAAAATAACAACAGGTTTAGTGATTTCTTCTTTCATGCCTATCAACAATTATTTTATCCATACCAAATTTGAACAGTTTATTGCAGCAACAACATACTCGGCCTCGACAGTAGAATGGGAAATGCACTTTTGTTTCTTGCTCATCCAGGATACTAATCTTTGTCCAAGAAAGAAAGCTCCACTACTAGTACTCTTTCTGTCATCTACATTTCCTGCCCAATTAGCATCAGTATAAACTCTGAGTTCAAATTTGTCATCCTTCTTATAATATAGACCATAGTCAGCAGTTCCTTTCAAGTATCTCATCATTCTTTTCACAGCCATCATGTGTGTTTCCTTAGGATTGGCAGAGAATCTTGCCACAATCCCAATAGCTAGTGCAATATCTTGTCTACTACGTACAACATACTGCAATTTTCCAATCATGGATCTGTACAAAGTCTGATTCACTTCTGCAACATCATCATTCTTAGATAAGTTTTGTCCAGTAACCATAGAAGTATTCACTGGTTTAGCATCTTCCATCCCAAAAGTTTTCAGTATTTCATTAACATACTTATACTGTGTAATGAAAATTCCATTCTTCCTCTAATATACTTGTAAACCAACAAAGAATTTGATCTCACCAAACATACTCATTTCAAATTTAGTTAGCATTTCATTTGAAAATATTTTACACAATGCATCTTGTCCACCAAAAATAATGTCATCCACAAAATTTTTTACCAACAAAATACCTTTACCTTCCTCATCTTTCATGTACAGATTGCTTGTGTCATTTGTTCTTGAAAATCCAATCTGTATCAAGTAGTTGTGCAACCTCTCATACCATGCTCTAGGAGCTTGTTTCAATCCATATAGTGCTTTTTTCAATTTTCACACCATGTGTCTTCTGTTTGGATCAATAAAACCTTCTGGCTGTTCTATGTAAACTTCTTCTAGTATACCATTCAAAAATGCAAACTTGACATCCATTTGATATACCTTGAAATCTTTATAAGCAGCATATGCAAGTAGAGTTCTTACTCCTTCCAATCTAGCTATAGGGGCAAATGTCTCCCCATAATCTATTCCTTCTTCTTGTGTGTAGCCTTTGCATACTAGCCTAGCTTTGTTCATAGTGATTTCACCATTTTCATTCATCTTATTTTGAAACAGCCAATTTGTTCCTATAACATTTTTGTTTTCAGGTCTGGGCACCAGAGTCCAAGTATCATTCTTCTCAATCTAGTCAAACTCTTCATTCATTGCTTGTATCCAGTCTTCATTCTCCAATGCCTCTCTAGTTGACTTGGGTTCAAATCACAGTAGGCATGTTGGATCCTTAGTCTTACTTCTGGTCTGAATTCCAGTATTTTTGTCTCCAATTATCTGTTCAGGCTTGTGATGTCTTCTTACATATTTTTCCAAAATAGGTTCAGCTCCTCTCTCCTCTATTTCATCATGTTCCCCAACAAGATTGTCAGATTCAACTTCTAAATGCTCGACAACCTCTTCTTGATATTCAATAGCATTTTCTTGTAGCTCGGCATGTTCTTGTTCTCTTTCGGCACTATTTTCCTGATGCTTGGCAGCATCTGTTTGTTGCTTGGCATTGCTTACCTGAGACTCGGCATCAGGTGGAAGTCTGTTACTTGCCTCTTCTTCTTCCTCAATGTACACAAAAGATCTATAATCTTCTGGTTCTCTTTTGCTGTCAGCTTCATTTCTTTCTGCATACTCATCAATTTTGACATTCACACTTTCCACAATTTTGTTAGTGTTAGAGTTCAAACACTTATAAGCTTTACTTTTCGTGGAGTATCCTAGGAATATGCCTTCATCACTCTTAGCATCAAACTTTCCATTCCTAGTGTCTTTTAATATATAGCACTTACTTCCAAAGATTCTAAAGTATTTAACACTAGATACATGCCCATGCCATATTTCATAGGGTGTCAGATTTGTACCTTTCTTGATCTATACCTGGTTAAGAGTGTAGACAATAGTGCTTATAGCCTCTTTCCAATATTTATGTGCCACATTCTTTTCAATCAACAATGTCCTTGCACAATCCAAGATAGATCTATTTCTCCTTTCTGCTATACCATTTTGTGGAGGTGTTCTAGGTGCAGACATCTTCTTTTAATTCCTGTATCATTGTAAAATAGATTAAATTCATTTGATGTAAATTCTCCACCTCGGTCAGATCTAAGACATTTCAGGTTCCTACTTGTCTCCTTCTCAACCTTAGCCAAATACCACTTAAAGAATTGAAAAGCTTCAGATTTTTCTTTTAGAAACATTACATGCATCATCCTAGTATGATCATCAACAAATAAGATAAAGTATCTAGCACCACAGTAACTTTGTACGCCCATAGGTCCACAAAGGTTAGTATGAACCAAATCTAAAAAAATTTCAGAAGTAAAGGATTTGCTCTTGAAACTTGACTTTGTCATTTTTCCTAACCGACATTCCTTGCACATCACATTCTCAGGTTTCTACAATCTAGGTAGACCTCTTACCTTTTTCTTCTTACTTATCTCTACCAGATTGTCAAAGTTAACATGACATAGCCTTTTATGCCATAACCAAATATCATCAAGTTGTGCAATTAAACATGTTTCTTCAGATAGGTCAAGATGGAACAAATTACCTCTAGTCTGATCTCCACTTCCAATTAGTTGTCCAGTAGAATCAAATATTTTAGCTTGCTTGTGATGAAATTCCACTCGGTAACCAGTTTTGTTAAGTTGAGCAACACTTAACAAATTATAATTAAGACCTTCAACCCAATATGAATTTTCACAAGATATCTTATCAGTCAGTTTATTCAAACCTTTTCCCCTAACAGGACATGGTGCATCATTACCAATTTTTACACTTTTACCTCTGTAATGTTGTAATGTCTCAAACTTATTTTTGTCACCTGTCATGTGATGTGAACAACCACTGTCAATAATCCATTTATCATTCTTGTTCACATAGGATATCAATGCAGTTTTCTCATCCTCATCAAATTCATCTTTCATTGCAACATAGACTACCTCAATTTCAAAATCATCACTATCACTATCAGTGTCAGTTTCTTTTTTAGCAATGTAACAAGATTTCTTACCTTTTCATTTGTAGTCTTTGTTCCATCGGTAGTTTCTATCATCTCTTTTATCTTTGTGTTTGCTTTTTCTTTCATCATCTTTATCCTTCTTGTCAGGACATCTAGCAGCTATATGACCAACTTTATTACATGTAAAACATATAATAGGGAGTTTACCTATATACTTTCCTTCTCCTCTTCCCAGTCTTCTAGCCATAAGAGCTTCTAGATCTTCCAATTCTTCATCAGAAGTGTCACTGTCACTTTCACTTTCACTGATGCATCTTTCTTTTTCTTTCTTTGGCTTGTTTAGAACTAGTTGTGACTTGAAAGTAGATTCAACATTACCAATGCTTCCAACAGTGAAATTATCATAGTTAGAGAGTTCAAAAGTAGTCAACTTACCAACCAAACTTTCCAAAGTAAGCACATTAACAGAGTTGCATCTAGATTTTTGAATAGCTGAGATCTTAATAGCATATATAGGATGTAGGGTTCTTAATACTTTCCCTATTATAGTTTCATCATCAATAGCCCCATTTTCTCCTCTAATAGCATTCACAACTTCTTTTATTCTACCACAATATTGTGCGATGTTTTCACCTTCTTGCATTCTGATTTCATCAAACTTACCTCTAAGACTCTCAGTCTTTGCTTTCAGTACATTTAAGTCACCACCATAGATCCTTGCAAGAGTGTCCCACATATCCTTAGCAGTTGTACAATCCTTAATGTTCTCAAATTTTGGATAGCTTAGGGTAGATGCAATTTCCAACATTGCCTGATTATGTTCTTGTTTAGCTCTCATTTCTTCGGTAGTCAAAGGTGCAACAGGTGAGACATAGCTATTCTCAATGTAGTACTTTCCAGAGTCACCAATACCAGCCAGATGCAGCTTCATCAAGCTTTTCCATGCAGGAAAGTTTTCCTTATTCAGCTTTGGTACCTCCTTCTTATACATCCTCATCATTTGCTTCAAGCCCCTTTAAACTTGATTTCTGTCAACACTAATAATAAGAAACAAAGCTCTAATACCAATTGTTAATATGATTTAGAACAACAAAGAGGGGGGGGGTGAATCAGTTGTTTTCAGGTCCTGATGTATAAAACAATCTCAAATTTTTTTCTTTAAATCAGATCCAATAACCAAAACAAACTCGTTCATCACTGATTCAATAATAGAAACATATAACAATGCAGTCCACTACCTAGCTGTAACTTAACTTGTAAAACACAGAAATGTTCAAACCAAAACATTCACACAAGTATTAACACTAGGATTTATAGTGGAAACCCAATTTGGGAAAAACCACTTTGTAACATGCTACTATTATTTTCACTCTTCTGAAGTGAGCTCGGTAAAAAGCCAACCCTGTCAAAGGTTACAATACACATTGTCAGGTGTGACCCAGTTAAAGGATTTCAATCACCCTGTTAAAAGTGAGCCTTTTCATAGGACTTACATACACTCCATTAGAATGCAACCTTGTTCAAAGGATTTATCATATGACTGTTAGGTCAACCTATGTTAAAAAGATTTTGACTGTTACAATGGTTAGAAAGTAGCAACAATATTTATTTGAAAAATATACAACTCACTTTGCAAATATCAGATCTGATTCCATACACTAATGTTGGTTTATTGACTTTGAAACTTTTCCATCTCCATCTCTGATCTACTCGCAACTTTTCTTCAAGCAACCACCACAATTCTCCTTCAGCCTTTTCTGTTTATACAGTCAATAAAACTTTACTGATCTTCCAACATTCTCTGTTCACCCATGCACTTTCATATCCAAATGCTCAGGCTCCCTTACTACTTTCCTCAATTAGGTTAACTCATCTTATGCTGCTCAATCTCATTTGTAGATCTTAGGGTTAGGTCAGATTCATTGAATCTACCCGCTTCATGTTCTTCAACTCCTTTTCTAGAATCATCTCAAATCTCTTAAAGATTTACAATAAAATATTTTACAGTGCATTTAATGCTTTCAAACAATCAATAAATAAAGTTAACATGTTTTACATAATCCAAGAATTCAACAATGTCGGCTCCAAAACTAAATTCTCTTCAAATATAAAATTTCTGATGCTCGGTCAATACTGTGATGAACTACTCGGTCTTCATGTAGAAAGCTCGGTCATTACTAAAAATGTCTCCTCGGCTTACACTGTCTTCCTCGGCAATTAACTGTTATTCAGTCGACACTAGAATTTTGCTCCGCATACATTGACTCGGTCGACACTAACATTACTTAGCGTAAACATGATTTCTTCAATCTTTGCTTGGTCAAGCCTCCCAGTTTAGTCTTCAGTCTTACTAAGATAAACAATACATTATCTCATCATTGTACAACATAGTCAAGTACACTTTGTAGTATCAAGATAACTCAACCTTTCCTTAGGTGCTATTGTTACCAACCTTGTCTAGCCCCTTAACAACACTCAAATAGATATAGTACTTTCCTAAGTGGCAATAGTCTTACCAATTAAGGTTTGACATCAATGAAAATACAACAATTGTTTCAATTGCAGTTTCCAACAAATATACTCTCAGTAAAATACATACTATACATAGTTTTCCCCCCTTTTTTGATAATAATGCCAAAAATTATGTACTTACAATTGATAAAAAATGTTCTGATGGATTTTCTGAATGTTGGCCATGATGTGTTCCCATTCCTGCTTAAGACTTTCTAGTGCAATTTGTTCTAGGCCTACCTGTTCATGCATGTAAAAAATGTGATCAACTACTGATAACTCGGGGGTGGCAATTAACTATTTTTCCTTCTTCACATGCTTTTGCATCACCTCAATGTGAGGTAATAACTCAACTTGTAGCTCAGTTATCTAATCTATTATTCAATCCTCTTCTTTCCTTAAATCATGTCTCAACCCATGAATGTGTTTTACTTTTGAATAATGTAATTTAAATGCATGGGGTTTGGTTATTAAACTTTCTACACTCTTCTTTAAATCTTCATCCAATTTGTTCAATTTATCATTAATCTCTATAGTAAAAAAATCTAAAATGCATAGTTTATGCAAAACAGTAATGATTTTTCTAGGTTATACCTTCAATTTTGGTTACTGTTTCAAAAAGTTTTACTTTGTGTATTGCCATTGCTTGGCTGATCTTCTTGGTGACCTTGTACTCTATCTTCTTCTCATCTCTTTCTTAAATTTTCTTCTCTGCATCAGTAGTAGGTGCATTGGTATTCTTGCTTAATATATAAAGTTGGTCAATGATAGGTGTGCTCTCATCAACATTGACATCTGGTACAACTTGCATCATAATTTCATTCACATCTTCTATAACCTGTTTATTCTTACTTTCTTTCCTCGGCATCTCCTGAGCTACTTTTCTATTGCATAGCTCTCCATACTTTCTAAGAGCTTCGGGGTCCAATGTCCTCGGGTCACAAGTAGGTATTTCAATAATTTCATCTAGTGTGACCAGACCTTTACCTCCATGTTTCTTCCTTTTCTTCTTCTCTTGCTTGTTTGATGTAGGTGACTGACTAAGTGGAACTAGAGCCTATTTCTCCTGATTTATCTTTGGTTGCTCAGTAGACAAATCTTCTTTCTTGTCTTGCCTCATATAAATTCCCTCAATCCGAGGTCCTAGGGATTTTTTCCTTGTGCCTATAGTAGACACATCTACTTTATTAGCATTTTTATCCTCTTGATTATTTACCTCAGCATTAGTGGACTTGGTGTTCTCTCCATCCTTTGTAGATTCACCACAATGCTCGATGTATTTTCTTTCTTCATCACTCGTGTCTTCAATTGTAGTCTCTACTTTCTCAGGTGAGATATTCTTTGTTTGTTTCTCGACATCTATATAAATTGCTTGTACAAGAATAGGTAAATCACCTGGTATTTGTGCTCTAGTTACCTCATTAGGTTGTGCTTCTTCTTGATTCTCGGTAGCAGTAGTAATATCTTCATCATCCTTTGCTTCCTCATCAGGGTCTCCTTCTGTAATGTCTTCTATTACTACTTCCTCTTCCCCTGTTTTCCTCAACATCTTTGGAACATCTTCCATTCTAGTTTGTGTAGTAGATATGAAATCTTCAGCATATGTTTGGTAGTCTAGCTACTCGGTGTCAAAGATGTGAATGGGCTCTTGTGGTGTGTCAAAATCATCATCTATTTGAACCTGTTTACCTAGATAACTAGTATAGATTTCTCGGTGTTAATTGTAGATGCAGTTTTCTCAGTTTCATCCTTTGAACTAAGAATGCTAGTACAAATATTTGTACTCTCTTCATCAACTTCTTTCAATTTTCCTTGAAGTATATTAAGTGCCCTTGCTTTCAACAAGAAATTATTTGCATAAGTTTGCATTGCAACATCAATCTCAGGAATTGATAGATTTCTCATTGCTAGTATTAAGGACCTTTGTCTCATCTTTTTCTTTGTATTCAGTGTATAGGTCCATCTTGTTGAAACTTTATCATGCAACTCTTGTGGAATACTGAGTGAAAATTCAACTAGCACTCATTTGAATTTAATCATCATTTCAATGATAGCCTCTTCCAGTTTTTCTTGGTCCTCTTTGCTCATGTTTGAATATCTCTTAATTTTAGGATGACTTAATCCTTCTCTTTCTCTTATTTCATTTGCAGCTTCATCAATTTTTAATGGTGCTTTATTTACTACAACTCTGAATTGACTATTTTCTACTTCCTCTGAGTCAACACCATCCTTGTTTTTTATTATTTTTCTTCTCTTCTTAGGTTTAGGTGCCTCAGTGGAAGCTTGTGTACCTCTTTTCTTCTTATATGTCTTAGTTGGCGTAGGCCTTGTGATCTTAGAAACTCCTCTTCTCTAAGGTGGGGTATTACCTGTAGTAGACCTTGTCCTTGCACATGTTATTGTATCAACTTATTTTCTTTTACCTCTCACTACCTTCAGTGGCTTAGCCTGTTCTTATTTTTCTAACTCAATTTCCTATTCTTCTTCACTGACTGATTTTTGTTCCTCGGCTGCCTCTTCAACTGACTTCTTGGATTCCTCTTCTCAACCATCACCAAATTATTTCTCTAAAGTTTCGATCATTTTCTTTGTTTTGCCTCCTATATTTAGTCTAACTAAGTCCATTTTTATTCTTTTCTTTGCTTCTTCATATGTTCCAAACCTTGTAGCTCCTTTGTCTTTTGGTTATGCTAATAGTCCCTTTATTAACCTAGTGGCTCGGTCAATATCCAATTCATGCTCCATCAGTGGTAGCCATGCAGTTCTCGGTTCAACTACCTTGATCAATGTAGTGTCGGTGTCCACTAAGAAATATACATCATATTTATACTTCTCAATAAGTTGATCTAGAATTCTGCTTCTCTTATGCATTCTATCCTTAAACTTACTAAAGTAATCATCCATTATAGGTTCAAAATTATTGTCCAAACTATTTATGAATTCACTAATTTGAATAATATTGGGCTTATTCACATCCCATTCTATATTACCGATCGAGGGAAATGATTTCTAAAAGTAGAAAAACATACATACCACAACGATCCAAACTTGCATGGGTTAGACTTTGCAACTCAGATAGTTCTCATATTCTCCTCTAGTTGCCTCAACATTAGTTAAGCTAGGTCAAGTTGAAGACCCTTCTTCATGATCTTATATGCAATATCTATAGTGCCACATGGAATGTTTTTCGGTCTGCTGGATTGAAATATCTTGTAATAAATCACATACACTCCAAATCTAATCTCTGGGTCATTAATGGTGTTTATCTACATTCCTCTACCATCCCACTCCACTCCACTCAGTTTCTCAATTTCATTCTTCGGTGGGTGCCTTAGGGATTTTTTTGTCACATACTAGATACCCTATAACCATATGAATCACATCCTTGGTGATTTTCACTAGCTCATCTAACCACATTATTCCATCATGAACTTAGCTAAGAACAATCCTAATCCATTCGGTCTTGAACTCCTTCAGGAAATATAGTGCATTTGTCAAACCTTTTACCTCCAAATGCTTGTGTTCATCCTTCAACTTTCCATCCTTGAATAGTTCCTGATAGGTGGATTGTAGCTTGAAATCACCTATCTCACTAATTTTGCAGTGAATATATGACCTAATATCCTTAACCAGTAAAACCTTAGGTGGTATAGATGAAAATGTGCCTTTGTCATTGATCTGTTCTATGATCTATGGATGTAACTTGTAGTTGGGCTCTTCATATGATGTGCTCTTGATCAATGTCATTTTTTTCCTTATCAGCCTTAGATTGAACAGATTTTGATGTAGAAGCCATTGCTGATGATAAATTAGGGCTTTGATAAATCTATGTTCAAATCACTTGGTTACACTTCAAATATTCCTGAATAGCCTTCAATCACTTCGTAGAACTCACAAATCATTGTATCTTCTCAGAATCTGGTTGCTCAAACTTTTCTCTTTTTCACTTCGGTTCGCTCTTTGAATGCAATATAAATAATGAACTTGCTCATCACGTATTTATACCCAAAAACACTTTTTGGCATAAGTATGTTGCAATAAATGCTTTACCAACCACTACTTGGTCAATGAACAATCACTCAGTTATATCCATTCTATCCATATTCGATACTTCATCTCGGTTAACACTACTAGTGCGCTGTTGACTATGCAACTTGGTTACTTTTACCACTTTCAGTGACTGACAATTTATTACTCGGTCTAGCTTTATCAACTATGCTAAATTCAGGTTAATAACATATAACAACCTAGTGCATTTTAATTTATGCAGATATGTTATTCATGCAATAGATATAAGGAACTTTTGTAAGATATAACTGATTAAAATTTAGTTCCCATACTTACTTTATTGACTTAAGTAGAAGTGGTGAAATCACCTAATCCAAAGGATGAGGTGTCACTGACTATTATGTTTGTTCCTCCATTTTCTATTGATCCTCTCCACATTTGGCTCATCTTTCATTTGATTCCATCGATGGTATTCTCATTCATATCTTCATTCGGTTCTAGTGCTTGGTTTTTGCAATCTCTGCTTAAGTGACTGACCTTATGGTAGTGTAGACATGCCATTCCATAATCTGTCCAATTTCTAGATCTTCCTCTCTAGTGTAGTCTTATACAATTTATAGCAATATGACCATATCTTCCATAGTATGTACAATTAACCCAAGTGTTGTAATCCCAAGTATAAGAATTACCTTGTCTTCTTGGTTGATATGTATTGTTTTGTCTATTTGGTTTCCAAACTTGCTTCAGTTGTGCCCTTCATTCTTGTGATAGATGACCATTCTTGTTGCAAGTACTACAATGATTTTCCATGTAGCACCTCTTAGGTGACTTTTTTGTCTTTTATCTACATTCAAATGCTTGATGTCCATATTTTTTGCAATTGTAGCAATAACCATCAAATTTAGGAACAATATTAGTAGTACCTTTAGCTTTACTTACTTTACTCCTACATACATTTGTTGTATGACCTGGTTTCCCACAATGATAGCATGAGATCTTCTTTGGTCTTGGATTTTCATAGGAATTCCTTTTCTCTTCTTTTGTTAATGATACTAAGCCAGTGGTGTTGTCCAGTCTTCTTTGACTCCTTAAGAATGCATCCATCATTTTGGTGCTTTCCTCAACTTTCTTTATGAATTCATTTTTTTTTTGCATCTTCAATTCATCTTTCAATCTTTCATTCTCTTCCCTTAATTCACCAATGTCTTCCAATTTCCTAGCAATCTCATTGTTCACCCGATTAAATAATTGACTCATGATAACCATATGATTTTCAATTTCAAAGTGATGCTCAGTCAGTCTTAATATTTCTAATTCTTTTTCTTCCAATTTTTCAGTGATTTGTCTTCTGTCTTCAATATCAATGTTTCTCTCTTGTTCATCTTGTCTTGTACTATTCATAACTTTAATCATTCTTACCATTTGTGTTTCTTGTCCAATTTGTAGTGCTTTCAATTTCTCGGTGAGGTGTTGACTCTTTTTAGACAGATCTGAAATAGTTGCTTCAAATGCATCAAACACACTTTTAGATCCTTTGGATAATTGCTCAATTTCTACTTCTTGATACTGAGTATCATTTTGCCGAAATGCTAATTCCTTCCTCTTTCTCAATGACTCTCTCAGATTTTCCTTGATGTCCTTAAGCTGTTCTAGGGTAATTTGCAACTCCAATTTCTAATTTTCAATTATCTTGTCAAGCTTGTACCTTTACATCTCTATGGATCTTTCCTCTTCAGTGATTAAAATTCTTTAACAAGAGAACCTGAATCTGATACCAATTGTTAGGATTATGGAAAGGTGAGTTACTGAGAGGGGAGGGGTGAATCATTAACCCTAAATTTTTTTGATCTTGATCAACAAGATAATATCCTTCATTAATCGACTATCATATTCATCATTACCAATCATTCATGAACATAAATGAAATGTAAATACATCTAAACTATCAAATAATCATTCATGAAACTTCATACACTTGACACAAAGATTTTGGTATCGTAGAAACCCTTGTTAGAAGGTAAAAACTACGGTGGGGATGAAACCCACAAAGCTTAACTACTACAATAATAAAGTTGCCTGTTAGGGCATACAAATTTTTATCACTTCTGATGGTCTTACCCTGTTAGGAGTAATATTTAAGACATGTTAAGATATACCTTGTTAGAGTATTTTAGCAACACTCTTTAAGTGTGCACTCAGTTAAGATATTTACAACAAGATGTTTAAGTCTACTATGTTAGGAGATTTTTCTGCCACAATTGTTAAAAGGTAACAATATAATGATATGGATGTTGCAACTTAGTTTGTTGAATATCATATTTTCTTTTCCCTTATCTGAAATCATATTTCTATGATAAATATCTCCTTCAAATACTGCTCGGTAGCCTCTAGTTTGCTTCTGATATAATCCTGAATACTCTTTCAAAAACTTAGCATCATAACCCTATTTGATCTTCAGATGTCTCCTATAGGTGGCTACTTCTTATCATTGTTCATGTAATCTGACATCTTGATAATGCTTAAATCATAATGATTTAGACCTAATTAGGGTTGGGGAATCATCTAGAAAATATTTGATCAATGATCCATATGGATAACCTAATTCAAAACTGCATAGGGATCATCACTAATCAATTTTATATTTGCAATAAATCTTTACCTCAATTTATGTAAACCATTTTCTAGCTTGATAAAAACCATTTGCCTTGTTTTTAGTGTCATTACAAACCTCTATGTTGATCTTGTATTGCCCAGTAAATGTTGTATCTCTGCCTTGGTAATAATATTGATGTTCAGTAAAAAGGTATACTCGGTTATTATTGTACTTGGTGTGCTCAATAATCATGTGGCTCGGTGTTGATGCTCGGTCAAATCTGTGCTCAGCTGACTTGTCTTTCTCCTTATTCTCTGCTCGGTTACTATACTTATACTTTGACTGACTTGTCTATTTGATTCCTTTTCCAACTATATGTGTGACACTAATAACAACACTTAATGTAATTAGGTGTAACACATGTCTCCTAGGATACTTCTCAAATTACCAACATTCAAAGGCAGTAAATTTTGTGGTTAACATAAAAGCATGCATGTCACTCTTTTGAGAGAGATCTACCTTAAGATGTAGTTGTTGCAAGAATTATCTTTAATACCTTAAATAGTATATACCTTGATCAAAATTTTGTGTCTGTGTGTGTGGCTTGAGGATCCCATTCACTTCTTTAAACCACTCATAAGTGAGCTCATCATAAATCAAAGATCAATAAGCTACTTAAAATTGGAAAAAAAGTGTTCTCACATATCAAAAGGTTAAAAATATTGGTGAGATGGATATTGCACTCCTCAACAAGTGTCCCACACATGGTTCATCATGTGTTACATGATGTTTTCTCACATGTACTAAATATTTATATGCGTACATGTATACATATTTATACATAGATGTATATAGATATACACATATATTTATATATATGTATGTATCTATAAATATTTATACATATGTATATGTGTGTGTCTATATATATATATATATATATATATATATATATATATATATATATATATATATATATATATATATATATATATATATATATATATATATATATATATATATACACATACATTCATAAATACACACATATATCTCTTATGTCATTAAGGATAATTTAAATTTAGTTAAAAAACATATTAGTCCTCTTCATTATTCTCCACAATTATTCCTCATGCTAATGTAGCTCAAAGTTGAAATTAGGTACTTTCTTATGATCTCCAACTCACTTTAAAGATTTTTTTGCTATTGAGATATGCATATATATACCATATTATAAAAAACATAAATGATGTATTCTCCTCTCTCGAGGAAAAATCCCTAAATTAAAAAACTTATTTCCTTCTTTAATATACATTACAATTTTTGCTATGACCATGAATGATATGATGTTTGGAGACAACTTGACAAAACAATGGGATTTTTCACTTAATAGGGTTCTCCTTATTTATTAAAGGTAGAGCTTATTGGCTAACCTTCTAGAAGCTAATGTTAGATCTTGGATTTTCTAAGGAAAAGAAAATTGAGATATCCTTAATCTAATCCATCATCACTCTTTTGAAATATTTTTGTTAAATATTTTATTAACCATATTTTTTTCTTCTTTTATAATTATAATGAATGAGGATAGTGTTCTTCTGAAGTGGTAAATTTGGTAGGTCACCTAGTTTAATTGGATTAAATTGACTTAATATTATGCACATGACCGCTTTCAACTTTCCTAACTCATTTATATTTGGTAGTAATATTTGTAATGGAGTACCTTTTTACTACATAAGTTCCTTTTGATTGGCTTATCTAACAAATCATATCATCATATGTCAATTGAGAGCTCAAATTTCATCTAAATTCTTATTTAAAAATACAAAGGGTATTATGACAACAAAAATCCACTATTTATTCAATCAAATTGGTTAGGGAATGTATTGGTTATATTCATGTTTTCATTACTACTCCCTTGGTTCTCCCTTGGTGCTTGGAGATAATAGTTGAAAGGAGAATTTTTATGCTATTATCTATCACTTTAGATTTAATTTTATAGATGGTATTATATGCAAGGAAATAAGCTTGAAATCCTCAATATTGAATTATTTTTTATTCTTGTGAATAAGAGAGAGGTGTAATTGAGGTTTTTTAAAATAGGTCTAGACTCCTACAATTCTAGAATAAATTCTCAAAGCTCATCCCTTTGGGTACCCAAAGAACTTTGGAAGATAAGAGTTGGGAACCTATAATATATCTATGTCTTTATCAAAATTTCAAACAAAGCTCCCTAGGTTTCTCTTTACGTGAGAAAATCATTGTTAACTTGATTAATCAATGCATGCACTTGACTATTATAGACAAATTACTTTACATAAGATTCATTGGTATTCATTAAGATCGTACTCTTCTAAAAGGAAACTAAACATGCATTAAGGGTTTAGTGATCCTTAATGGGAGTCTAGTATCTTCCACTTGGATCTTTAAGAAATGACATCTCTATCACCTTATGTTAACTGAAGGAGAAAAATATTGATATTTCAATCTCCCTCTTGCAACCATTTGATTCTAGATTTTAGTTTCTAGCAGATCTCCTCACAATAACAAATGTCATGAAAGATTAGAATGAATAAATTTTTTTTCTTCCATAAGAGGCTTAGTATTATAGTACTTAAGATCATTTATTTTATATGAGCACATATGAAAAAAGGAATCTTAACTATAACTGGGTTCATTACATGAATGCCAATACCAAAAGAATAGTATATGAACTATCATATAACCATAAAACAAAGTCTAACTTAGATCAAAATAACAAGAATAGAATTCAACCATGACGGGCACTACATATTTGTCCTTTTTTCTCTCTAGTCTATACTTCTCCTTAAATAGACCTTTTGAAAATCTTTTGATTTGAGTCTAGAAAATATACGTTTTTATTCTATAGCAATTATTCATGTTCTTGTGAAAAGTGTAAATGTAATAGATCTATATAAGTGAAGAATTTAAACCATTTCAACTGATGTGCAATAACATAATAAGTATATAGAACTATAAGAATCTCATTATTGATGTTGTATAAATTTCACAAATATTGTTGGTCTATACTTTCACAAGTATCATTGATATATGTTCTCCAATTATCATCGATATATGCTTCAATTATCAGTGATATATATGCTTCTTGAGTATCAATGATGTAATGGTATTGATCTACGAGTGTTGAGAAATATGTATTTGTGTGTGTGTGTGTGTGTGTGTGTATATATATATATACATACATATATATATATACATACATATATATATATATACATACATATATATATATATACATACATATATATATATATACATATATATATATATACATATATATATATATATATATAT